>CAUYRH010097931.1:0-15644 GCA_963574655.1 Perodicticus potto
ATCAGCTTCTTCAGGAAGGCTTCCAGCTGGTCCTCATCCTTGATGCCCACAAACTTGTCCACCACATCCCCGTTCTTAATGGCTAGCACGGTGGGTACTGCTGACACCTCATATTCAATAGCAAGGTCTGTGTGGTCATCAGTCTCCACCTTGGCCATCACCACCTTCCCATGCTGCTTGGCCACCATCTTCTCTAACCTTGGCCGAGGATCTTGCAGGTGCCACACCATTGTGCATGGAAATCCACAATCACTGGCGTCTCACTGTTGACAACTCGGTCTTGAAAGTCAGGTCCATCTTGAATGTTAAAGGTTGTTAAATGGACCTTGGTGGTACCTATTGTCCGGGCTGGGCTGGGTATTACTGTCAGGCCACCAAGACTGCACTGTGGGGTCCCAGGGCCCCAGAGGTGAGGGGTGGCCACCCGCCCTGAGGGACCTTCCTAGAGATGACAGAGGCCAGAAACCTCAGGAGAAGTCGCTGAGCCATCTCCCTGCAGCGCGAGCGGAAAGATGCACAGCCCAGCCCTCCCCGCACGTCAAGGGCATTCTGACTATGAGCATTTTTTCATGAGTTTGTTGGCCATTCATCTGTCATGTTCTGTCCACAATGAAATGGGGTTGTTTGCTCTTTTCTTATTGATTAATTTGAGTTCCCTGTAGATTAGTTATCAGACCTTTGTCAAAATCATAACTCGCAAACATCTTCTTCCATTCTGAAGGCTGTCTGTTTGCTCTGGTTGTAGTACTCTAAGCTGTGCAGAAGCTTTTTCACTTGATCAAATCCCAGTTATTTATTTTATGGTATTGGTGCAATTGTGTGTGGGGGGGTCTTCCTCATAAAATATTTTCCCAGGCTAATATCTTCAAGTATTTTTCCCTGTACTCTCTTCTAGTATTTTTATAGTTTCATGTCTTAAATTTAAGTCTTTTATCCAGTCACAATCAATTTTTGTTAATGGTGAGAGGTGTGGGTCCAGTTTCAGTGCTTTACATGTGGCTAACCCGTTCTCCCAGCACCATTTGTTAAATAGGGATTCTTTTCTCCAATGCTTGTTTTTATTAGGCTTATCAAAGATCAAATGATGATATGTGGCTAGGTTCATCTCTAAATTCTTTATTCTATTCCATAGATCTATGTCTCTATTTTTGTGCCAGTACCATGCTGTTTTGATCACTATAGATTTGTAGTATAACCTGAAGTCTGTCTTATACCTGGAAAACCCCAGGGACTCAACTACAAAGCTCTTAGAAATGATCAAGGAATATAACAGTGTCTCAGGATACAAAATAATGCCTACAAATCAGTAGCCTTTATGTATACCAACAATAGTCAAGGTGAGGATATAATCAAAGACTCTATTCCTTTTACAATAGTGCCAAAGAAGATGAAATACCTGGGAATATATCTAACAAAGTACATGAAAGATCTCTATAAAGAGAAGTACGAAACCCTGAGAAAAGAAATAGCAGAAGATGTTAACAAATGGAAAAACAGACCATGCTCATGGTTGGGAAGAATCAACATTGTTAAAATGTCCATACTACCCAAAGCAACCTACAGATTTAATGCAATTCCCATCACAACACCAATGTCATACTTTAAAGAACTTGTTCTTCATTTTATATGGAATTAGAAAAAAACCAGAATAGATAATACAATTCTTAGAAATAAAAGCAAATCTGGAGGCATCACATTACCAGTGGTATAAAAATCATTTTAAATACTAGTATCAGCCATGTACAGTGGTTCACGCCTGTAATCCTAGCACTCACAACAAAATAGGTATAGAAGGAACATATCTCAACATAATAAAGGTCAATATAAAAACCCGACAGCTTATGAGCGTTCATCACACAAACAAAATCAAAGATAACTATATGAGGTAGATATGTTAATTAGCTCGAATGTGGTGATCATTTCATTAGGTATGTCTTTATGGAACCATCTCTTTGTACACCTTAAATACTAATATATAAAATTTTATTTGTCAGTTTTATTTCAATAAGGCTGGAACAAAACCAACGTTCTTTCTTGTTCTGGGAGCTGAATGACAGACTCTCCTCCTGCTGCTTTTGACTTTTTAGTCCCTGACATCTGTTCTTTTTTTCTTTCAAACTTCTGGTATTCTAACATTGATTAATACTTACTTTACTAATAGATTTTTTTGGGATTAGTCTTAGCAATAAAAACAAGCTTATCAAAAAAAAAAAAAAAGGAATAAAATGAGTGTTTGTGAATGCAAGTTAATTTTCCATGAAGACTTGTTTGTGAATTCTGTGTTCCCTAGAGCCATGCTGGAAGGTTCAGTGAGACTAATCTCTGGAATTTCCCCATTGCTTCTCTTCTCAGCCTTGTGTCAAGCCAGGCAAACTCTAAAAGGTCTTTCAGTTACAAGAGGCTGTGATTTCAAACCAGAGTAGGAGCTCAGCCTGAGATCCTACTTAAATTCAAATTAAAGTAAAGGGAATGTATCTTGAAATATGCTCATTAGGAAAGTAATCAGAAAATGAACTTCACTGATTATAATTAATGGGCAAGAATAGATTGTACTTAACTATTTTTATGCATTAAAGAATTTAATTCTGAGACTAGAAGTTAACTGTATTTTAAAATCCTTTCTAGGCGGCCCCTGTAGTTCAGTGGGTAGGGCGCTGGCCACATACACTCAGACTGGTAGGTTTGAACACCGCCTGGGCCAGCTTAAACAACGACAACTGCAACAAAAAAAAAGGCCAGGCATTGTGGTGGGCACATGTAGTCCCAACTATGTGGGAGGCTAAGGCAAGAGAATTGCTTAAACTCAAGAGTTAGAGGTTGCTGTGAGCTGTGACACCACAGCACTCTATCCAGGTATCCAGTTTTAGACTCTTATCTTAAAAAAAAAAAAATCCTTTCTAACATGTCTTTTGACCAGCCTCGTGCTTCTTTTCTTTTTTTCCTTTTTCTTTTCTTTTCTTTTTTTTTTTTTTATTAAATCATAGCTGTGTACAATAATGCAATCATGGGGTACAATGTACTGGTTTTATATACAATTTGAAATATTCTCATCGAACTGGTTAACAAAGCCTTCATGGCATTTTCTTAGTTATTGTGTTCAGACACCATGCTTCTTTTCTAATTACAAATCATTGTTATTCCATTTTTCTGAAAGGAGTATCTTCTAATCAAAAAACACATGTTAACTCTAAGTTATGAGAACTGCGACCAAACGCCAAAGAATGAATCTAAGGAGTTAACATTAGGAAAATGGTTTTGTGTCTTCTTCATTAATGTACTTTGGAGACCCACAGTTATAACTTGATCCCAGTGGTGTCCCTAACAGTCTCTGAGCTAGCCTCAGGTTGTTTCACAGCTAATTGTTATTAATTTGGCTTGTGTACTCTTGGTAAGAAAAATATGGGGCTGAGCCTGGTGCCTCATGTTTGTATTATCAGTCTTTTGGAAGGCTGAGGTGAGAGGATTGCAGGAAGGTAGGAGTTTGACACTAGTCTGGGTAACATAGTGAGACCTGTCTCTACCGAAAATACAAAAAACCTGAAACCCAAGGGCAATGGTACGTCCCTATAGTCCTCACTACTTGGGAGGCTGAGGTCGGTGAATCCTTTGAGCCCGGGAATTCATGGTTACATTAATCTACATTGACCTATAATTGTGTGCACTGCACTCTAGCCTGGGTGACAGAATGAGACCCTGTTTCTAAAAAAAATGAAAAGGAAAAAACATATTTGGTGTACTCCAAATGTGGGAAAACCCATGGATTTTTTTTTCATAGAATTATAATTTCTTGGGATTAGGAAACACTTCACCACTCCTCTCTGTATGTATATTTGAATTTCCTCTAAATATCTAAAATCACCCCACCAGAATCTAAGCTGGATGAGAGCAGGAACTATAACTATTTCCTTCACCTCTGTTCTATAGTCTATGTTGAGCCTCCAGAGTAAGCATTCAATAAAGGAATGTGGAATGTTGAAAGAATCAATCAAAAACTTGAACACTGCTGGCTACAGGAGACTCAATACTACTCAGAGAAGCCCCAGTCTGTCTTTGAGCAATTCTGGTTGCTCAGAGTTCTTTTTCCAATAATAATTGGACTGTCATCTCTTTTGACTTGTTTGTTCCAATGCTGTTAGCCCTTGAGGCCATAACCTGCTCTATCACATGACAAACCTTTAAATATCTGAATTAGGCTGGGCTCGGTGGCTCACACCTGTAATCCTAGAACTCTGGGAGGCTGAAGACAGTGGATGGCTTGAGCTCAGGAATTTGAGACCAGCTTGAGCGAGAGTGAACCCCCATCTCTAAATATAGCCAGGTGTTGTGGTGGGTGGCTGCAGACCCAGCTACTTGGGAGGCTGAGGCAAGAAGATCGCTTGAGCCCAAGAGTTTGAGGTTGCTATGAGCTATGATACCAAGGTACTCTATTGAGGGTGACAAAGTGAGACTCTGTCTCAAAAAATAAATAAATAAATAAAAATAAGTAAATATCTGTATTGACCCTATGCCCTAACTCTTTCCACCTGACTTCTGAGGTTTACCTCTACCGATAATATCTCTAGTTTTTTAACAATTGACATAGATAAGAGTGTCTCTTGAGGTGCTCAGACATTTCCCTATGAGCAGGTACCAGGTTGTCAGCTTTGTATGGTATCCAGGGTAGTTCAGGGAAGGTCTGGGCTTCATAAGATTATACTTTATGATTCTAGATTCTGTTTATGCTATTTACTATCAGATTAACTTTTTCACTTTTTAAGGAGGCAATTTTTTTTATATTTATATTTTTTATTTTTTGCAGTTTTTGGCTGGGGCCGGGTTTGAACCTGCCACCTCTGGCATATGGGGCCGGCGCCCTACTCCTTTGAGCCATAGGTACCGCCCATTTTTAAAAATTTTTTTAGAGGAAATTTTTGTTTTAGTCTTAACAAAATCCTGCCTGCCTCCGTGGAAGGCAATTGAACCAGAAGATACAGTAGAACCTCTGTAAGTTGACCATTGTGTAACAAACTGGTCAACATATGGAGGTGATCAGCATAAAGAACTAGGCCTGCTGTACTGATATGAACACGTGGTGCATGTCCGGTCTATGAAAATTAGGTCAACTTAGGGAGGTGGTCAATGTAGCAGGGTAGAGGTTCATCTGTTGTGTCTTGTTTCCAAGTTAAATAATTTGGAGATTCAAGATGATATGATTTTTCATGAAGATTAAACCTGGAGACTTATTTGGAAGGTCCCTTCTTAGATGATCTCTACTAGGAATGTTTTATTCATGGCAGCCAAGCTGATCATTGGGATCACCAAGTTTGATTCCAGGAAAGCAGGGTTTTCCCATGTGTTTGCCTATTAATTAAGGCAGAACTTTGAAGATTTTTAAATGTGTAATGTTTCAATGCTGCTACTAAAGAAGAATTTTCTGTATAGTTTTTCAAAGGACTGAAGTTAAAATTTAGTAAAAAAATTTATTAGTGCAACCATTAGTATGGAGTTTTCTCAACAAACTCAAAGTAGATCAATCCTGTAATCCCACTAAAGGGTAGCTATCCAGAGGGAGAAAAATTATTATATCAAAACGACACCTTCACTTGAATTATTACAGCACAATTCACAATCGCAAAGATAGGTAATCAACCAATGAGTGGATAAAGAAAATGTGGTATAAACAGAATGGTCATAAAGTTTGTGTGCAATTTAAAATAGTGTGCAAATTGCATGTGAATTTTATGGCCACCCTGTATTTACCATGAATACTACTGAGCATTACTGATGAAATAATATCTTTGGCAGCAACTTGGATGGATGTGGAGCCCATTATCCCAAATGAAGTAATACTGGAATGGAAAAACAAATATTGGATTTCTCACTAAGTGGGAGATGGTCATGCACGGTCACACAGAGTCGTAATAAAGGCCATTGGAGACTAAAAAGTGGGCAGGGTGGTAGGAGGGTGTGGGATGGGAAATTGCCTGGTGAGTACCATATACACTGTTTGGGTGATAGACATGAGTATATTTAGATGGTACACTAAAAGCCACTATACAATATACATGTAACAAAACTTCACTCGTACCTCTTAAATCTATAGAAAAAAAAAATATTGATTTCTATGACTTTCAAATTTTCTGAAGATAGTTTTAAAGTCAAACTATTAATTTGAAAGATGCAGATATATATGCAAACATGTAGGGATTTTTGTGAGAACTCATCTATTAGTGAGACAATACCTTACCTTTGGGAAACCAGAGAAACAAAAATGTAAAGGAAAACAATTTTTTTTGCAGTTATTCAAATTCTTTAAAATTACAGTTGGATTATAACTGTTTGGGGAGATGGTTGTGATGGAAATGGAAAACAAAGAGGAGGAAGCTCATGGGTGAAAGTGGAAAAAAAGAGGGAGGAGAGAAAAAAGGAAAAAGGCAGAGAAAGTAGAATCTCTAAGAAATTGCAAGTGGCCTCTGAGCCCTTCACTATTTTCTCATATATGCACTTAGAGTCCTGCATTGTTATTATATAGTTTATAACTGGTCAAAAGTTAAACAATTCTTATGCAACAGAAATTTATTATTCTGGAAAAAAGGATGGCTTTCCACTTTAGTTTTCAAATAAATTCTAGTTGATTTACTGCAGTTACTGATTCCAAAAAAAGCTGGGATAGCAAACAGATCCTTACATCTTTTTTAAGCCTACATGGACTATGCAAATAATATGATTTCTGCTGAACTCCTGCTTTCCTTCTGGGAGTCTGAATTTGTGCTGTGTGTTAGGCAGAAGGTGTCTGCATGACCAGCCTCTGAGATTTTTATCTTGGGTCCTGAGTCTCTAATGATCTTCTCTGTGCAGAAACATTGCACGTTATGTTGCTACACTCTGTGGCTGGGGAACGAGTATGCTCTCTGTGACCCTTTATGGAGGGAGAGAGTCTAAGGAAGGCTGTACATGGATTCTTGCAGGCCCCACTGATGTCTTTGCCCCCTGTGACTCAGCTTACTAGGTCACTATAATAAATCTTGGCCATGAGCACACCTACGTCCCATGAGTTTTTCTAGTGAATTTCTGAGAGTGGGGTAGTCTTGACAAATCCTGACACGACTTCTGTTCTTACTGGACTCTCTGTATATATCGCTACTGTAACACTACGCAATTTCCATGAAAAGATAAAAAGGAAGTATTTGTGAAAAGTTAAATGTTAAATAAGTAACGTACCGATCCACAGGATCTAGTTTAATAAAAACGTGTCAATGCTTTGGCAGATCAGGAAACCAATTTTTCAGTCAGGGAAAAGTTACTTATAAATTTCGAACTTCCAAAATATAAACTTTCTCTATTTTTTTTTTTTTTTTTTTTTGAGACAGAGTCTTAAGCTGTGGCCCTAGGTAGAGTGTCGTGGTGTCATAGCTCACAGCAACCTCTAACTCTTGGGCTTAAGCGATTTTCTTGCCTCAGTCTCTCAAGTAGCTGGGATTACAGGCACCTGCCACAAAGCCTGGCTATTTTTTGGTTGCAGTTGTCATTGTTGTTTTAGCTGGCCTGGGCCAGGATTGAACCCGCCAGCCTTGGTGTATGTGGCCAGTGCCCTACCCACTGAGCTATGGGCACCGCCTCAGAATATAAACTTTCAAAAAAGAAATGGCTTTTAAGAATTTTGCATTAGCTTTAAAAAATAATAGCTTTGTTGAGATTCAATTTATATACTACAAATCCACCCCCTCACTTTTTTTCTGAGACAGAGGCTTGCTCTGTTGCCCTGGCTAGAGGGCAGTGATGTTGTCTTAGCTCACAGCAATTTCAAACTCTTGAGCTCAAGTGATTGTCCTGCCTCAGCCTCCAGAGTAGCTCTGACCGTAGGTGTATGCCACCACATCCAGCTAATTTTTTCTATTTTTTGTAGAGACCATGTCTTGCTCTTGCTAAGGCTGGTCTCGAACTGTCAACTTTAAGTTATCCTTCTGCCTCGGCCTCCCAGAGTGCTAGGGATATAGGCATGAGCCACTATGCCTGGCCTCAAATCCACTTTTTAAATGGTACAATTCTGTGGTTTTAGTGTTCCTAAACAGAACTGTGCAACTATTGCCAGAATCTAATTCTGGACTAATTTTGTCTCCCTCCCCTGTAAATCCTGTATATATTGGTAGTCAATTCCCATCATCTTCTTCCACTGGCCCCTAGGAACCATACTAACCTACTTTCTGTCTGTAGATTTGTCTATTCTTTGTATAAATGGAATCACATGGCCTTTTGTGACTAGCCTTTTATTTTATTTTATTTTTAGACAGAGTCTCACTTTGTCACCCTTGGTAGAGTGTTATGGCATCATAGCTCACAGCAACCTGAAACTCTTGGGCTTAGGTGATCCTCTTGCCTCAGTTTTTCTTTTTTCTTTTTTTTTTTATTTGAGAGACAGAGCCTCAAGCTGTCCCCTGGTTAGAGTGCAGTGGCTTCACAGCTCACAGCAACCTCCAACTCCTGGGATCAAGCGATTCTCCTGGCCACGCCTCCCAAGTAGCTGGGACCACAACGCCCAGCTATTTTTTTTTTTTTTTTGGTTGCAGCTGTCATTGTTGTTTGGCGGGCCCTAGCTGGATTTGAACCTGCCAGCTCAGGTGTTTGTGGCTGGTGCCTTACCTGCTTGAGCCACAGGCGCCGAGCCTCAGTTTTTCATTTTTAGTAGAGATAGGGTCTCATTCTTACTCCGGTTGGTCTGGAATTCCTGAGCGCAAACCATCTACCTGCCTCAGCCTCCCAGAGTGCTAGGATTACAGGTATGAGCCACCCTGCCTGGCCTGTGAAAAACACGTGTTGTACACATACCATATAACAGTACTTCACTCTTTTTATGGCCAAATAATATTCTCTCCTATGGATAAATCACAATTTATTAATCTATCCAGTAGTGATATTTGGGTTGTTTCCATTTTTTGGCTATTATGAATGATACTTCTATAAGCATCCATTTACAAGTGTTGTTATTTGGACAGGTCTTATTCTGGCTTTATAGAGGTGTAATTGAAAAATAATCACTTACAAGATTTTGTGTGGACACATGCTTTCAATTAATTCTCTTGGGTACATACTTAGGAGTGAACTTGCTAGTTCATCTGGTCACTCTATATTTTTAAACTCCCAACTTGCACCATTTTTCATTCCCACCAATAGTATATGAGGGTTCCAGTTTCTCTACATGCTCAAACACTTGTTATTTTCTGTCTTTTTCTAGTAGAGCCATGCAAGTAATAACTCATTGCCTAATGATGTTGAGTACCATATTGTATCTTACCACCTATTTATGTAACTTCTTTGGTGAAAAAGTTATTCAAATTCTTTGGCCATTATGAAATGTACTGTCTTTTTATTACTGAGATGAAATAATCCTTTATCTTTTCTGGATACTAGACCTTTGTCCAATGTATGATTTACAAATATTTTCCTACATTCTGTGTATTGTCTTTCACTTTCTTGATGGTGTCTGAATTTCATTTTGATGAATTTGGCCATTCTCTCTCTTGTCACTCATGCCTTTGGTGCCATCTAACTCTTGTTTCAGATTCTAGTCACCCCACTTATGGTAGATGGTTTACATCTTTTAGCCTAATTCTGTTATCCTACAATGGAAGGAGGTGAAAGGTGGAAGGAGTCACAGTAGAAGGAAGTGGAAACAGATGGAATGTAGTCTTAATATTGCACGAACTCTTTATTATGGGAATTGGGTACTTAATCTTTCCAAGCCTCAGTTTTCTGCGTAGAAAATGGGTGATAATTATTCCTATTCTACACGTTTCTTGTGAAATTTGGGTTAACTAATTTGTTAGTAGAGCTTAAGAAGAGATAACTAATGAATTTAAGGTTGTTGTTATGTTTATTGTGAGATTTTAGAACTGAGGCAGGATCCAGTCAGGAATTGCCTCACAGAGTCAAAGTTATCACTCTGAGTCTAACTATGATTTCTGTAATAAAAGCCTGCTGCAATTACTTTGTTTATGGTTATATAGCCTTCCTGCACCATCAAAAAACTGACGGGCACATGGAAGAATGATTTTTTTCTTTTGATTTCAGAAATAAACAAGGATGTTGCTCTTTGGGATCTAAAGAAGACCTCCCAAAACTGTGGGGTCAGCATAACTGAACATTTCGTCATGAGGTATGCTGATTATTAGTTATAATCAATTAATGGCTGTTTCTATAACGACATGGAAATTAGCAAACACAACTCCTCCCCTGCCTATTCGATATAAAACTTTAAGAAAGGTCACTTGATATTTAGTTAAATATTTACCATGCTTTATAGTACCTCAGAACTTTGATGTACACGTCCTGACCATTTGTTGTTTATAGGTACACAACCAGGTTAGGGCCATACACTCTGTTCTATTATTACACTCTATTAATACACTCTATTCTATTCTTATAAACCCAGGTCTTGGGTTTAGATCACATCATCTCAGTTCAGCCTGCAGCCTCCTCCTACATGGCAGATAGACTTAAAAATTCTGAGGCGTACACCTTCCAATAGAGAGAAGCTTATTAACACATAATGGAAACAGACCTTTCCACAACTTTTGTTTAAACAACTCAATCTGAGCAAAATTTTGCCACTTTATTCACCACTAAAAGTAAAACTCTTGGTCATTAATTGCCATAATTGTATTTCCCAGTGTGGACAATTTAGAAAATATTAAAACAACTTTTGAATAAACACATAATCTTCTTATGCTGTGAAACATTTACTTTGAGTGAAGCCATACAGCTTCTATTGTAGTTATTCCTATGTTCATTTGCAATCTGCCACTCGCCCCAAACAATTTAGGGAATCTTACTAAGGAGAGAAGACTAAACAATACCTTAGGGGCTAAAAAAATGAATAAGGTAGTCTTTTCTGTTACAAATGTGACAATTTCATAGGTGATCTAGAAGTGAGATGTTGTTACTAATGGGCAAATGACAGTGGGATAGACATTTTCTTTTTTTTTTTTTTGAGACAGAGTCTTACTATGTCACCCTTGGTAGAGTGCCGTAGCATCACAGCTCACAGCAACCTCGAACAATAAGGCTCATGTGATCCTCTTGCCTCAGCCTCCTGAATAGCTGCCACCATGCCTGGCTAGTTTTTCTATTTTTAACAGAGACAGGGTCTCACTCTGGCTCAGGCTGGTCTTGAACTGCTGAGCTCAAGCAGTCAGCCTGCCTCAGCCTCCCAGAGTGCTAGGATTACAGACATGAACCACAGTGCCTGGCCAGCTAGGTAGTTTTCTAAGCACGTCACAATTGTGGTAATTTAATCCTTACAACAACCCTGTGAGGGGTGAGCTTTAACCTCTCCTTTTTTTTTTTTTTTTAATTATTGGGGATTCATTGAGGGTACAAGATCACCTCTCCTTTAACAGGAGAGCAAACTATAATGCCGATGTGTTGAGCAGCTTAGATAAAATTAGAACCCAGGCAGACCCAGCACTTTGGTGCTTTTAGCTATTTTATGCCCCTTTCCAATTCAAACAGGAATTATTGTCAATAGGGTAACTTTTGAGTTTCCTGAAGCTCTAGTTGTTTAAACTCACCCAAATACAAAATACAGTTGTAGATAAATAATATTCAATGCATTTTTCTCTTTTAAGAAGGAAAATAAAGATCTTATTACCCTTATTTGTGCTTAGTCTAAAATAAAATTCTACATTAAAATGTTCTATAATGTATCGTGCTAAATTATATGTTATATAATGTAGTCATCTAATATGATAATAGTATGAGTGTTCCCAAAAAAGTTATGTTTGAAGAAGGGATAAATTTCCTTTCCATAATTTCTAGGGACCAATCATTTTGGAAGGCATAATAATACCTTCTTGCGCACGTTTACTAAACTACCTATTAGTATCTCATTTGCTAGTATAAAATCCTGATTATAATATTTAGAAAATTGGTCTTTGTTAAAAAATACATCTTTAACAAGAGCAATCAGGACAGATTCAGTTTTGTAAAGCCTGAAGCTTAAATAGTATGGGGAACTTCTTTGAAAAAAGAATACAAAACGAGGTGTAAACAATGAGTATTGAATTAGAAGAAGGTCATTCAAGGGATAGACTGTTTCTCTTTCATTAGCTTCATGGTAAATCCAGCACTTGACTGAATAAAATCTTAAGAAATACCATATTCTATGGTCATCCCTGAAAAGAATTCACTTTTTCCTCTTAGAAGGAACTTAGAAATTAAACACACACACACACTCTCTCTCTCTCTCACACACACACACACACAATATCATTTGATTTTTTTTTTTCTGTCCTTTTTCTTTCTTCATTGTCTGGAAAAATCCTGTTCGCAATGAATCTCTTCATTGTTGAGATGAGGAAGAAAAGAGAATTAGTGAAACCTTGCCAGGGCCAGGTCTGGGCTCTTTTCACTTAAGCGCTTAGCATATGAATTTGGAGAAAAAACATTTTGAGTATACAGATGAAGAACTCTCTTCTTCCAGTGTTTTTATTCTTATTTTGCCAGGGAAGAAACGAAGGTCAGAGTCAGTTAAAGTGACGCCAAAACACAAACTCAAATTCCTGAACATAGAACATTGTAAATGTTTAAATCAGTAGCACATTGGGAAGATGTTTCATTTTGACATGAGACAAAACTTGACCATTTGAACTTGTCTTTTTTTTTTTTAAAGATAATCTATTTTTTTTTTTTCAGAAAGAAACTAATTTTGAGAAACGAATTTAAATCAGCATTGGTGTTTTTTCTTCTCCTATCTTATTTCCTTGTTTAAGTTCATCATAAGATGACTTTTAGTCTTATGAAAGAACTGAAATGGCATCACAGCTGTTTGACTCTTCAATTTTGGCTCTTAAAGTCCTTATGGTTTCCACACATATTCAAATATATAAAAGTAAATATCACCCACCCTGTTTGTTTTCCTTTCATGTTAGTTTCATGTACCTTTTCTTCCCTCTCTGTTGGCTCTTACTAGAACAGAATGTGTGGTAATACTAAAACAAATAAGGAAAAAAAAACCTTAGGATTTGACATAGGGGTGTGTGGATAATGACTTCCAACTGTATTTCTACAGTAACAATTCAGTATTGTTGTAGGTATTACAGCAATTCCTCAGTGCCTCCTACTTGGCAGCCACCATAATGATCCATACTTAATCCCCAGACTAGCCCAACAAGGTAGATGTTACTAGCCCCATGTTACAAATGAGAAAACTGGAGCTTAGCAAGATTAGATAACTGGGCTGAGATGACAGAGTAAGTGGAAGAGTTGTGATTCCAACCCAGATGACAGAGTAAGTGGAAGAGTTGTGATTCCAATCCAGATTCGAGTAACTCCAAGACTAAAGCCCTGTTACCAGATACTACCTTTCAGATTAGAAATATTAAGTAGTTTTTGTGATGGTCGGCCTCCAAGATGGTCCCCAATTTTCCACCACCCGCCTGGTTATTCTTTTTTTTTTTTGTAGAGACAGAGTCTCACTTTATCTCCCTCGGTAGAGTGCCGTGGGGTCAACACAGCTCACAGCAACCTCCAACTCCTGGGCTTAGGCGATTCTCTTGCCTCAGCCTCCCGGGTAGCTGGGACTACAGGCGCCCGCCACAACACCTGGCTATTTTTCTGTTTTGCAGTTCGGCCGAGGCCAGGTTTGAACCTGCCACCTTCGGTATATGGGGCCTGCGCCCTACTCAATGAGCCACAGGCGCTGCCCACCGCCTGGTTATTCTTAGTCTTGAATTTTTCATGTCCACATTGAATACAGGGCTGACTTGTGTATCCAAAAGATATTGCAGAAATGATGGTATATGACTTCTGAGACTGGGTCATAAAGGACACTAGCTTTCACATTACTGTTTCATGAGTTGCTTGCTCAGGGGGAAGCCAGCTTCCGTGTTGTAAGGACATTCAAGCAGCCTTCTATCCAAATGGGAGGACCTGGGGCCTTCTGCAGACAACCAGCACTAACCCAGCAGGTGTATGAGTGAGTCACCTTGGAAACACATCTTCCAGTCCCAGCCAAGTCTTTGCAGGACTGCAGCCTTAGCTGGTGTCTGACTGCAACCTCACGAGAGTCTCTAAGCCAGAACTAGCCAGCTAATTCACTCCCAGGTTCAGAATCATCACACCATGTGAAATAATAAATGCCTATTGTTCAAGAGGCTAAGATTTGGCATAATGTGCTATGAAGTAATTGACAACTCAGACAGCTTTTTGCCAGCCATTCCTACTCGGTCTGGAACGTGCTTCCTTGGTGGTTTCACGCCCATGTCAATGACTGAGTTGGAATTTGGATTTGCCTGTGGACTTCGGGGGGCAGGGAGTCATGTGCGGGTCCGTGGGCAGAGCTTAGGCACAGCTACCCAAGGGAAATGCATGTTTTTGTTCTCAAAAGACAGCATGTTGGGAGTCACTGCTAACTGGGCTTCGACGTCAGCTGGTTACAATCTCTGAAAGGAAAACAGATAGGATGGGTGTTATTATTTCGGGAGAGGGTTTTCTTTTATCTTGGGACACAAGTAAGCTTTCGAGTTGCGAGGATCCTCTTTGAGGAAGGGTGTCTGGTCTACTTCAGTTTCTCTGAGCCCCTCTCCCTCTATCTGTGCCAGAGGCTCAGCATTTTTTCAGCATCGAGAAATGCTTTTTTTCTCCTCCACAGAGAGTAGCAAGTGCTATTTTTTTCAATGAGGGATTCTTCCTTTCCCTCTTGTTTTCTTCCAGATCTCATCTCCTGGTCCATTTCCTCCGGGACTGGGCTGGCCTCGCTGGCTCCCTTTGCTTTCGGCTCTGTTCTTCCAAACGCAAGACGCTTCAACCCCCTTGGATGGCTGTCTTCCTCTGACTGCAAGCAACGTAAGAACTCCGACCACACTTGCTGTATTCCCCACTGGATGTCTAGTGCCTTACCGCACAGTAAAGACTTGTGGATTAAGATTGTTTGAGGGAACTGTTATTCCCCGTAGAGGGAAGACAAGAACAGAGCCATGATGATACAAAAGTGTCCGGCATGTGCAATGGATTATTTATTACATTAAAAATCGATGTTTTCTTAAAGTAAATGCTTATTTCTCTCGTATGTAGTTTAATTCAATTTTACAGCAATTAAATGTGTTTAAATCTTAATTCAATGTGAAATTAAGCTAAAATTAAATTTACATTTAAACTTATGGAGATAGAAATTTCCACTTCTAATTTCAAACTATATTGCTCTGGGTGGCCTTTTTGTCGTGTAAGTTTTCCCCGAAATACTTGGGACCACAGACAGTCAAACGCCAAGTCAGATCTCATAGTAAATCCCTGTGCAGCAGTGGAAAGGTCCTGGATTTTGAGTCAAAGGTCCGAAGCGTCATTTGACTGTGCCCCTAGCTGTGCTTCCTGCATTGTTCACATTCTGTTGCTGAATTCTTTGGAGTCAGAGGTCTGAGGGGTCATTTAACTTGACCACCGACTATAATCCCTGCATTGTACACATTTGAGTATAGAAATGATGGCAGATGACTTCTGAGACTGGTCAGATGGTATATGACCTTCTGCCACTTCCTGCAGTGTCCCCTGAATGTTTTGCTGAGCTTCAGCCTCCCCGGGGTGAAGTCAGCGGGGGGGGGGGCCCCCGCCGGGCGGCGGGCCGGCCGGGGGGGCGGGCCGGGGCGGGGCGCCGGGGGGGGCGGGGGGGGCGG
>CAUYRH010097932.1:0-12966 GCA_963574655.1 Perodicticus potto
GTTCCTAAATTGTTAGAGTCCTCATATCTACTGCCTGCTTTAATGAACAAACCAATCCTTGATGCAGGAGCATCGTTTTCCAAAGAAGCAATCACTAAACCATTCGGTAATTTGGTGAACACAAGGTCCTGAGGATGTGGAGGTGCTCCTGAAGGGGCAGCTGTGGCTTTAACTTTGGGGGCAACTTTGAGGGAATAAAATCTCGAGAAGGACCCAGCTCTGGTTAGCAGGTTCGTGGTTCAAGATTTCTGCGACCCGCAGTTGCCACCGTATTCGGTTTTTTAATTTTTAATCTTTTTTATCTTGGCTTAGTGTAGCAGGGTAGTATGGTAAGGTCAATCTTGATCATTCTTTATTTTTACTATTAACCTGTCCCCAAATGATATGTAATTGCACTGTGTTTCTGTCTTTAAATAAAGGAGCAGAGCGTGTCCATCTTGGCCAATGTAATGCAAGTAATTCCTATCAGTGATCTTTGGGTAATAATGCTATTTCCTTCTCTAGTGGATCTAGAAAAAAACCACTGCAGCTCTACCTTGGAACCTGGAAAAATGTGCCTCAAAAGAGACACTCTTCCCCTTCAGTGGGGAATGAGCCAGTTTCATGAGGGGCAGGAGAAAACTTCAGGGCAGTGTAGGAACTAGACAGCTGGAACACAGGACAGGAACCAAGGGAAACACATTTCAAATGTAAAAATGTTAAAATCCAGCTAAGAGGTAAAAGTTGAAACTTTCCAAGATTCAACTGTCGAGTTTGGAATTTAGAGTTTTTTCCCTTAGGGAAAACCAGAAGCATTTCAGGTGTACTTAGGAGAAGTGAGCATGATTAGGCATGTGGTGTAGGTGAAGAGTACACATTTCCAACCAAAAGTGTCTGATGGTAAGAGAAAGGCAGACTGAAACTTTCTGGAAAAAATATACTGTCTTCATAGCAGCTGGAAAATGCCACAGGATGAAGGGGGCTCACAAGTACCATAGTTATAACATGCTTTGGAACTTTCCGGAAAGACTCACCGTCAAATGGCCAAAAGAGCGAGTGGATGCTGACATTATCTGATACAATTGTGAGCTCCCCGTCTTCACACACACTCTTCACCTGCGTCGTGGCCTGCCGGGCATGAGCGCGTGTAGCAGCAGCCACAGCACAGTCTGACCCACACAAACACCTGCAGAAAAACGAGCCCAGTGACGCGCCAGAAGGGAACAAAAAAGTGTAGCAGCAAGGCCCTTGTCAAGTCACAGCAGGACCCTGGGGCTGTGTGTGGAGCGGACCTGCAGCATAGAGCCTGGGGCTGGCTTTGGATACAGCTCTGCCATCACTAGCTATGAGGCCTCAGGCAGGTTGTTAAAACTAAGCCTCCAATGTCTTCCTTTTAAAATAGAAATAATCACGACAATTCAACAGGGTTCTTAGCTGCCTTAAGTCTGCTCTGAAACTCAGTGCAAAGAAATAATCTAAAGTTGTTAGGAAGACTGAATATGGTCATGGGCATAAAATGTACCTGAAAAATTGTCAGTACCAGGGAATAGCAGCTGCCACTATTATCAATAGGCTGCAAGAATTGTCCTGGGCATAGTCTTCATTCTTCACTGCCATCGTCACCAGGAACATCCTGAGCTGCTATCACATCGATTGCACCAGGCAATGCCAGGATCTCAGACTCAACACTGGAACCGGGGAGGAAACGAAACCACAAAGGTGAGAGGTGTTTCTCAGGATAATGTGGTCCTCTTCCGTGTGAATATGTAAATCCCAAGAACCCTCCCATGTGGACGTGTGCATCGCCAGGCAGGCCCATGATGGGAAGTGTGGTGAGACCGTGTTCATGCTGTGGGAAGTGGAGAGTGTTGGTTTCACTGGATTCAGAGTCTGTTGGAAAAAGGAGATCCTGGGCGGCACCTGTGGCTCAGTGGGTGGGGCGCCGGCCCCATATACCGAAGGTAACTGGTTCAAACCTGGCCCCTGCCAAACTGCAACAAAAAAATAGCCAGGCATTGTGGTGGGCGCCTGTAGTCCCAGCTACTCGGGAGGCTGAGGTAAGAGAATCGCCTAAGCCCAGGAGTTGGAGGTTGCTGTGAGCTGTGATGCCACAGCACTCTACCGAGGGTAGTAAAGTGAAACTCTGTCTCTAAAAAAAAAAAAAAAAAGAAAGAAAGAAAGAGAGAGAGAGAGATCCTCAGGAGAGTATTTTGTCAATTCTCACCTTCCAGAAAAGGTGCACCCTGGAGGTCTCATAAACTGATGCTTATATGCTGGTGCTTGTAGGAGCTCAGGCTCCTCTGAAGATGGACATTCAGAAGAAAGATGGGGGAGAATCAAAGCTCTCTGGCATCTCATGGGCTCAGGGAGTTGTCAATATGATAATGGCCAGCTCTTCAGATACCAGCTCCCTCTTTTGACAGTTTTATCTATTTCCGAGCCTGCAGTTTTCCTTTGTAAAATTTCCTCTTCTCAAGATATATGGTCAGGTTGCTTTTCTGGGAACTATTTCAGTGTATTGAGTGGGTCAGTAATGGATAACTATGCTGTAAGGGTCTGCTAGGTATCATTACAGGCCTCCAGTTCTACCACTATTTACTTACATGGTTTTAGCACGTGGCCTGGTGCTAGTTACCACTGCCAAGGCGGCCAGGCCATCACAAAATACAGCCTCCCCGTTTAATGCCTGAATGATGCAAGATGGGAGTGGGGGGGTGTCCCATGAGGCCTGGTGATCTACCTGCTGCTTAAAACACAAGCCAAACGCAAAGCAAATTGATAAGGCAGGAGTGTTTATGAGTCAGAAACATCCCCTAAGATACAGCACACCTCTCCCCACTCTGTGAGGTGGGTCTTTCCAAACTAGTCTGTTCAGCCTAACCTTCATGTTTCTCCTTCCTCGTGGTTAATCTACATGAAGCTAATGAAGGGGGAGAGAGATAAGGTGAGTCGAGGCAGGGCAGGGCCTGGGCCAAGAGTGAAGACTGGAGAAATTCTGCTTTTCTGAGAAAACCTAAATGTTTTATAAGACAGATCATTGTGACAGGCCACTTGAGGTAAAGGTTCCCGTTATTGGCAAGTGGAAGCCCATGTGCTCTGGTTAATGTAACCTTAAAACTTAGGGAGCTGTACAGGGAGCTTCAGGCAGGCGGTGCTGACCCAGTGAGTGTCAGGCGGGAAACCGGTAGGCACGGGATGTGGTCCCAGGTCTGCTGTGAGTAATTCAGGCACGGGCGTTTGCTTGTTTGTGTCTCTTAGAGTTTCAGTTTCTGCACTTGCACAATGAAAGTGCAAGATCACATCCATGCTTTTCAGCTAAAACAACATTTTGAACTTGTAAACTAAGAGAAGAGAATTTTCCACTGATGTGGGACTCTGACTTTGGAGGTCAGATGAAGATAAAATTTTATCTCCTCCCATTCGGACAAATGGTATGACACATGGTTGAAGATTGTTAAAGGGTGTCAGTTCTTAGATTCTGTGATTTTGTGTCATCAAAGTTACATAGTGAACACTCCTGTCCCTTGAAGACGTCTCCCTGTGATCCTGGCATGAACACCAAATTTCCAAATAACAGGTTCTTTTCTGTCATCTTGGCAGAAACCTACTTGGACCCATAACCAGCCCTACTATGGCAGATGAGTGGGAGAACCAGGCTCTGATGTGGACACTGCAGTTAGGTCTCTCCCTGGCGGTCCCGGATGCACAGCAGTGGGTTAGCCTGGGGTCTCAAGGGTCACATGCTTAGGACCACTTCTTCCAATCACAGACTCAGCTGGAAAATCTTTTCCCTCACATTTCCCGAGGCTTCCAGCTGCTTCCTTCTAGTCTGTCTTTAGTGTTAATTTTTCTGATATTTTTATCAGCATAAAAACGTAACTATAAATGCTATAAATAGCCAGTAAACATATTAAAAAGGTATAACATCACTAATAATTAAAATAACGTTAATCAAAATAACATGATACAATTTTTCTCTAACTTAGCCAGGCACAGTGGCTCATGCCTGTAATCCCAGCACTTGGGAGGCCGAAGTGGGTGGATTGCCTGAGCTCACAGGTTCGAGACCAGCCTGAGCCAGAGTGAGACCTCCTCTCTAAAAATAGCCAGGCATTAAGGTGGCGCCTATAGTCCCAGCTACTTGGGAGGCTGAGGCAAGAGAATCACTTAAGCCCAGGAGTTTGAGGTTGCTGTGACCTATGATGCCATGAGTGACAAAGTGAGACTGTCTCAAAAAAAATCAATTTTTCTCTAAATTGTCAAGGATTAGAACATATAATACCCAGTTTTGTCAAGGATGTGATGAAATGGGTGCATTCATATCCAGTTTTGGACAGTGTGCATTGAAGCAATCTATCTAAAGGCCACAGTTTTAAGAGTCTAAAACATAGACAGAAACTCCACTTCTAGAAATCTGGTCTGAGGATATAATTGAAAATGGGTGGAGATTTATGTACTAGAGTATTCACTAAAATATTGTTTGTTCCCTCAAACAGGGGTTGGTTAAATAAATTATAGCATATCCATTTGAATAAAAGAAACACATATGTACATTTAAAATCCTGTTTTGAAAAATATTTAGTGACATGGAAAAATGTTTATGATATATTAAGTGGAAAAAGAAAGATGTAAGATTAAATATAGACTATGATCCTCACTTTATAAAGATGTGTGTTTTATTGGTTTATTATACTATATATAACCTAATAACTCTTAAGATTAGAAAGAAACCTATTAAGATTTTAAGGGTATGTTAAATATCATCCAAAACTTTGGGGAAAATACAAAAGGATAAGTGCATGTCCTTTAAATGTCATATTGGAATACGGTCTAGGAAACCACTCAGTGGCTACCTTATTCTCTAGGAGAATGTTCCTTTGTTTAACATTATTTACTATTGATTGAGACCTAGATTCTGTGATGTTACATAATAACACATAGATTTTTTTCCAGTAGAGAATAAAATTATTTCTACCCCAGAGAAAAGACAACCTCAAAGGTTACAGTTTTGTTGCCCATAGAATATTACTCGGTTTTTACCTTAACTAGTAACCTTCTTCATTGTTGAGTTGTGTGTTCTGTGTTTTCAGTCGCTCAAATTCATGCTCGGCTCAGTTCTGTCATTCTGCTGGTTCCCTCAATAATGATTTAAGTAGGTCTGTGACATATGCTTACTTAGGATGTGTATGAGAAGAAAGTTTTTAATACAGTATTTTAAAAATACTTGACTTGACAATGGCCATATATGAGTAATATACAAGATTTTTACTTTCTTTTTTATAGTCTTCTGTATTTGATAAATGTCCATTAAAGAACATGTTTTACTTTTATAACAAGAAAGCACAAAAATGTACACATGTGTGAATACATAAATCCTCCCTTGATTTCTCAGGTCAGTCTTTTCCTAATTCTACACCTGTAGAGGGCTTACCTTCCTGAGCACTCTGAAGATGGATTTGCAGTTGCCGGGGCAGGCCCTGACTCCCAAGGACATATGGAAAGGTGATGTGATGCTCCCTGAAGTCTGATCTGCCTTGCCGACTAAGTGCAGACTGTCCATTTTCACGATCCGCTGAGGAGGTGAGGAAGGTGGGAGCTGAGGACACCTGTCTCAATAGGCCATCCCTTCATGGATGGAAACTGAAGTCTCAGGCCCATGGCAGGGACAGGGAAGCACAGGAAGGTCTGAGATGGGAGACCCAGGGGGAGGGCACAGGGAACCACAAGGGGAAGAGGGTCGACAGGGTGGGAAAGAACCCAGAAGCAACCAAGTGGAGGGGAAGCCTGCCCCTGGGTGCCCCTTGCAGACGGGGAAGGGAGCTGGTCCAGCCTCATCCTTTATTATGATTTTATCTTTCATCTTCCCCACCTAACCTCGCCCTCATTTCCAACCCCAAAGCTCTGCAACTCAAAGGACTATCGCTGCTGGGAGTTACCTTAGAAACGCAAGGGAATTTCTGGCCGTTTCCTAGTTTGCTGCTCTCCTTTACCCAGGTTGGTGAATGGGAAGTACTCCCAGAGAAAACTCCAGACTTTGAGAACCAGCTCTGTAGATGCCAGCTCTGAGGAGAGGGACCCACCCCTGCCCGCAGTCACCTGGCACAGAGGCGCCGCTGTCTCTGCGCTCCGCCTGGTGGCACAGCCCAGACCGCTTCTTGCTCTGCGTGGAGTGTGCACATGCCGGCTGATTACACCCTGTCTCTAGGAAGACGACGGGAACTGATGGAACGTGTCGTGTCCCTTTCGCTGCACTCTACCTTTCTCTTTGGCGTCCTTCTTTTTCTGATCATTTTGCTTCACGTGTTTTAGGAAGCTATCTTAGCGCTTAGAGTGCTAAATATGCTCAAAATTATATAGGGCTGGTTTTCTTTCATTACTACTCTTATTTTTAAAAGATTTCTATTTTTATCTTTCTAGATAAACTTTAAAATCAAAGATCCCCAAAGATCCTGTTGTTTTGATTGGCAATGTATTTAATTTATAGATTAAGATTATTTAACTCCTTTATCAAAAAGTTCACCAGTAGCATTTATAAGGTCTCTTCATGTAGGACCTGCACATTTCTTGTAGGGACACAAAAGTCTACCATTGTGTTGGTGTGGCATCTTTGAAAAGGACTCTCATTCCAGCATTGATGATCCCAAGGGTAGTTTGGGGCCTGTATGACACAAACTCCCACTGGCATAAAACAAGAAGGACATTTTGTTTTGAAATATTTTAAACCTACATAAACTCTCAAGCATAGTACAGTAAATACCTATATACCCTTCCTCTAGAATCTCAGCAGTTCTCAACCTGTGGGTCACGACCCCTTTGTAACAATGAAAATACATCCTGCATCTCAGATATTTACATTACGATTCATAGCAGTAGCAAAATTACAGTAGCAACAAAAATAATTTTATAGTTGGGGGTCACCACAACATGAGGAACTGTATTAAAGGGTCCCTGCATTAGGAGGCATGAGGAAGGCTGAGAACCACTGCTCTGGATTCACTGATTTACCAAGGGTTAGCATTACGTCACATATGTTCACTCTCACGTTAGCTGGACACACACACACAGAGACACAGAAGTTTAGCTGTATCATCTGCAAGGCAATCATTGAGATCATGACACTTTATCCCTAAGTATTTTTATATTACAGAAGGAGGAGTGCATTTTATGTTATACAAGGAGTTACATATGAAAATACAAGGACTTTGGGTGGTGCCCGTGGCTCAAGGAGTAGGGCGCTGGCCACATATACCAGAGGTGGTGAGTGGGTTCAAACCCAGCCCCGGCCAAAAACTACAAAAAAAAAAAAAAAAAAAATACAAGGACTTTCTCCTATATAACCTCAACATCACTATCATGATTATGAGACTTTTTTTTTTTTTTTTTTTTGAGATAAAGGCTCCCTATGGCACCCTTTGGTAGAGTGCTGTGGCGTCACAGCTCCCAGCAACTTCAAACTCTTGGACTTAAGCGATTCTCTTGCCTCAGCCTTCCAAGTAGCTGAGACTACAGGTACCCACCACAATAACCAGATATTTTTTGGTTGTTATTGTCATTGTTGTTTAGCAGGTCCCAGGCAGGATTTGAACCTGCCAGCCCCAGTGCATGTGGTCAGAGCCCTAGCCACTGAACTATGGGCACTGATCTAGTTATGAGAATTATTAATGAGTCTTGAAATGACACTGTTATTTAACATATATTCATACTCATTTTTATCCAATTATATAAATAGGACCTTTATGGTTCCCCCAGGAGAGCCATGAAGGTGTCATCTTCTTAGTCTTTTATCTCCTTTACTCAAGAAAGGTCCTTCAGCCTTTTCTTGTCTTTCTGACTTTTTTTTCTTTTTTAAATTGTCTTTATTATTAAATTATAGTTGTGTACAGTAGTGCAATCAAGGGGTACAATGTGCTGGTTTCATATACAATCTGAACTATTTTCATCAAACTGATTAACATAGCCTTTCTGGCATTTTCTCAGTTATTATGTGAAGACATTTGTATTCTGCATTTAGTAAGTTTTGCCTGTACCCTTCTAAGATGCACCATAGGTGTGGCTCCACCAATTACCCTCCCTCTACCTCAACCTCCCCCCTCCCCTCCTCTCCCTTGCCCCTTTCCCCATCTTCTTGTGCTATACTTGGGTTATACCCTTCATATGACAGCTATAAATTAGCTTCATAGTAGGGCTGAGTACATTGGATACTTTTTCTTCCACTCTTGAGATACTTTGCTAAGAAGAATATGTTCCAGCTCCATCCATGTAAATGTGAAAGACGTAAAGTCTCCATTTTTCTTTAAGGCTAAGTATATTCCATGGTATACGTGTACCACAATTTATTAACCCATTCGTGCATTGATGGGCACTTGCATTTCTTCCCTGACTTAGCAATTATGAATTGGGCTGCAATGAATATTCTGGTAGAGTCATCTTTGTTATAATGTGATTTTTCGTCTTCTGGGTATATACCTAGTAAAGGAATTATAGGATCGAATGGCAGGTCAATTTTTAGATCTCTAAGTATTCTCCAAACATCCTTCCAAAAGGAAAGTATTAGTGTGCATTCCCACCAGCAGTGTAGAAGTGTTCCCTTTCTCCACATCCAAGCCAACATCTCTGGTTTTGGGATTTTGTTATGTGGACTAATCTTACTGGAGTTAGGTGATATCTCAAAGTAGTTTTGATTTGCATTTCTCTGATGATTAAGGATGGTGAGCATTTTTTCATGTGTCTGTAGGCTGTGCGCCTATCTTCTTTAGAGAAGTCTCTCTTCAAGTCTTTTGCCCATCCTGAGATGGGATCACTTGTTCTTTTCTTGCTAATACGTTTGAGTTCTCTGTGGATTCTTGACTACTTTGACAGGAGTCTTACTTGAAAATGTGTAGTCAGATGTAGCACTGATGTGCTTGTGTAAGTACATCAATATAATGCCCAAGTTTCCCCTGAAATGATCACATTCTGGCTTCAAGAAGGTTTTGTACAAAGAGGAAACACGCAGACTCTTAAAAACAGTTGCAGACCAATGGTTTGTTTTCCCCTGTTTCATCTGCTTTCTTAAACTTACAAAACATCTTTGGTAGGGTCACTGACCCCAACTGGCTTGAGACTGTTTTAATCATTTTGCTGTATCATGAGCTCCTTGAAGAAAGGAATTGTACTCGACTCATTTTTTTTTTTTTTAATCTTCAAACTACCACACTGCCTCGAACATAGCAATTGGTAAATATTTGAATATAGAAATGACGAAGGAAATGTAAAATATAGGAAGCTAGTTCCAGGACCTTGTTTTCATCCCTACATTATGTTTCATCCTCATTGGAAAGTTCTGTCCCTCCTGGTAGAACAGCATTTGTTTTTGTCACATGGTTTATCAATGTTGCTAATGAGCTACTAATTAACTGCCAATTCATGTGCAATTTAGAAGGAAAAGGTGGAGTAGGGCTGTTGGAAGGAATATGCCTCAATGATCCTCCCTATTTGTTTTACATGGTGATGGTCCTGTACTACAGAAATAACGTTATCACAGACTATGAGTAGATTATAACTTCATTAAAAGTTACTAATCTAGGGGGCAGCACCTGTGGCTCAAAGGAGTAGAGTGCCAGCCCCATATGCTGGAGGTGGTGGGTTCAAACCCAGCCCTGGCCAAAAACTGCAAAAAAAAAAAAAAAAAAAAAAAAAATTACTAATCTAGTTTCATAGTAGAAGTATTCTCTTTCTTAAAGTCAGAGTTCTAGTAGAGGACGCTTTAGGTTAGCCAAGCATCACTTAATGGGGAAAAACATCTGCACATCACAACACAGACATTGGCCCATCAGTGTTGGGTTTCAATCTTAGTTTTGCTATTTACTAATCATGTGAAATTGGTCTAGCTGCTTCATGTTTCTGATCTCATCTAAAAGATGGATATGTTTGCTTCTAGGGGTTTTTGTTGATTATGAAATAAAGAAAAGATAGGCAAAGCTTTTGCAGAGTCTTTGCATATGCACGTTTCTCAAAGGCATTTTTTTCTCTTCATCTTTCTCCATAATGATGAAACATACTGTATTTTTCTAAATTAGGAACTTAATTCCACAATTATTTAAATACCACAAGCATGACTTATATTTTCTTATGGTGGTTTCCTTAAATAAAGGTCCTCTGTCGGCATATTCCAAGATTTTTTTTTTAGGATCTTATGGTCCTAATTGATCTAATTTCTTTCACGAAGCCCTGCTTTACTAAATGTATTCACTTTTTGCATTCAAAGCATGTATCACATAATTAGCTCCTTAGTATATAATCCTTGTAATCCAGTGAGTTATTTATTACAGTTATTTATTACAGTAAAGTTTAAATTATTGGGGCAAGAGACTAATTCAATTAAAACCTCTGTTTTTCCCAGATTACTTGGTAGCTTTAAATTGATTAAAGATAAGTTATTATTTAGGACACTCATTGAGCTTACAAAGTACTGTAGAACAGAACAGAGCTTGCAAAGCTTAGACAATTCTCATCTGTCACTTTGTGCTACCAAGACCCCTGTCATTTACACTGGGCCATTTGCCTCTTTTGACCAAGGAACTACGGACTGAAATATTTTGCTTTCAACTTGAGGCATTAAAACAGCCAAGTGCCATTTCTCAGTCTCTCTCTTCCCCTACCTTGGTAATTGAAGGGGTTACAAATCTTGGATGTTGTAGCTACAAGGTGGTGTAGAAACTTGGTTTATTTACCTTAGTGTCAATCACATGGAGAAGATTTTCCATTTGGATTCTCCCAATCCTTGCTAATCCTCAATGATCATGTACTGGGAATGACCAAGAGATTTAATGTATTAAGCCACTGAGGTTCAGGATCAATTTATTACTGAATCATAACCTAGTGTATTCTAACTAATAGCTTCCAAAACATACCTGCCTTTTAGGAAATGATTATTCCTCCACTGTTTCTGATGAATATATTGAGGTAAAGAAATACTAAGCTAGTATAAATTTAACTGCAAATGTTTGGCAAGCAAATATAGCCATGCATTGCTTAATGAGGTGGTCACTTTCTGATGAATGCATCAGTAGGCAATTTTATCGTTTTTTCAAACATCAGGGTTTATTCAGCACACTTGGATGGTACAGACCACCAATCACCTGGGCTATGGGGTGTGGCCTATTGCTCCCAGGCTACAAGCCTTCACAGCATGTTACTGCACTGAATGCTGTAGGCAATGGCAGCTTTGAATGATGGTAAGTATTTGTGTGTCTCCATCTATCTAAACATAGAAAAAGAACAGTAAAAATACAGTATTATAATCTTATGGGTCTACCTTCATATATGTAGTCTGTGTCTGTAGGAAACATCTTTATGCAAAAGCATCATTGTATATGAACAAAAGAGCAGACCCATGTCCAAAAATGATGTCTATCCTATTATTAGATAAAAGTGTGAAATTTTGTATCTTTTTATTTATTATGTTTTATTTCAGATTAATATGAAGCTTACATTGTTTGCATTTGTTAGGTAAAGTCCAAGTTGCAGTTTAGACCCTCACCCAGGTGTGCCATATATTTTGACATTGTGCCCATTTGGAGAGAGTTTACCATTCTCCTTCCCTCCTCTCT
Organism: Perodicticus potto; assembly: GCA_963574655.1. Classification (NCBI taxonomy): domain Eukaryota; kingdom Metazoa; phylum Chordata; class Mammalia; order Primates; family Lorisidae; genus Perodicticus; species Perodicticus potto. The sequence goes on from CAUYRH010097932.1 coordinate 11,571, forward strand.
TCTCTTCCCTGCCTCCTACTCACTTCCCCCACTTGCCTTTAATTGTGTTTTACTCTCATATGGGCATGTCATTGTTCATCTACTAGTTTCCTATTAGTACAGAGTACATTGAATACCTGCCTTTCCATTATTGTGATGCTTTGCTAAGGAGAATGTTCTTCAGCTCCATCCAGGTAAATACAAAAGATATAAAGTCTACATTTTTTAATGGTTGAATAGTATTCCTTGGTATAAATGTACCACAGTTTGTTAATCCATTCATGGGTAGATGGGCACTTGGGTTGGTTCCATATCTTGGTGGTTGTGAATTGAGCTGCAATCAACATTCTAATCAAATTCCCTAGAGTAACATGATTTTTTTACTTTTGGGTAGATACCTAGTAATGGGATTGGGGGATCAAATGGAAGGTCTACATTTAGCTCTTTGAGGGTTCTCCAGACTTCTTTCTACAGAGGCAATATTAGTTTGCAATCCCACCAACACTGTAAAAGGGTTCCCTTCTCTCCACATCTCTGCCAGTATCTGTAGCTTTGAGATTTTGTTCTATGGGCTCTTCTCACTGGGGTTAGACAATATTTCAGGGTGATTTTGATTTGCATTTTCTGATATTTAGGGATGATGAGCATTTTTAATATTCAGAAGAATTATTAAATTTACTGTAGTATTTACCATACATTTTGCTCATCATAATAATCATTTGGAATATTTTTAAAAATATAATGTATCTGTGTCACATCCCAGACCTAAATAATTAGAATTTCCAGAAAGACATAAATAATATGGCTTTCTAAAAAGCATTTTAGGCTAATCTCCTAGTGCAGAAAGTTTAAAAAACATCACTTTACTGTGGGGTGGAGGATAAATGTTGGGGTTTGACAAATAAATTGCTAACACAAAAGCACTTTATGCAAACAGTTTATAAAGACACAATTTTGCTAATTATTGTACAAAAGGTCAGTTAGATACTGTCAGTCAATATGCACTTAATATCTTGTGTGTAACATACTATGACAAATTGCCAGCATATGATTCATGTTTTAAAATTAAAAATGCACTTTCACATATATGTTGCGTGAACGGAGATGCGAGGGACAGTAGCTTTGCCCCAGGTGTAGAAACTCGTACCTATAATTATTAGGGGAAATGCAAGAAACAGACTACACACTCTCCAAGTGGCATGTAGCAAATTGTCTTTATTCTGGGCCACCTTATATACACTGGTGGTCATGTACACACTTAATCTATAATCTATAGCTTTTTCCCATTACCTAACTTCTTCTAACTATAATTAACTACCAGAAAAGCATTCACTCTACAAATCAACACAATACTTTCTGTTTTTACATTCTTCTTAGACATGTGTCATCTTTTGAATATAGGCTCTAAATAAAGATC
>CAUYRH010097933.1:0-21552 GCA_963574655.1 Perodicticus potto
AGAAAATATCATGAATGTTATATTAATCAGGTTGATAAAAATATCTCCGATTGTATGTGAAGCCCGCACACTGTACTCCATGACTGAATTATTGTACACAGTTATGACTCAATAAAAAATAATTAAAAAAAAAAAAAAGAAGCAACATTAACTGTTTTAATCTGCTGGGATCTCACTTAGTAAATTAAGATGTAAACCACTAGATGAATTTAAGGCAAAGGTAACTATTAAACTGCACAAGTTAAAATACTGTGAGCTATGGTTGAACATCATGATTATATGTTGAAAACATGTCAGGAAAAATTCTCCCAACACCAACACAATTCTGATCTGAAGGAAACTTGTATACATAGAATCAGACTTCTAATAATCACTCATTATAACTTCACACTGTCCTGAAACCAGTGCTTTAAAATATCATTCCTTTCTGAAATACCTACTGTCACTTCTACCCCCCCCATTTTACCCTTTATTCCTGAAGAACATTTTCTCTTGATTTTTTCTTCATGTAATCCTAGGAGGTATTGGGGTAATTGCTTCTGAATGCCATTTCTATTTCTATTTCTATGAATCCTCATTGCTATTGTTTCATGAGTTACTAGAATGGTTATTCATTTTGGAATCCTTCCAGAATCCCCATAGTGTTCTATTTATGGAAAAACTATGAATCTATTTTAATACTTGATCATAGCTCCATACTAAAAAGTTGCTTTATTATTTTTCATTGAATGACTTGTAATACAAATTTAGTCATGTCAATTCACCCTTTTGAATATGTACATGTATCTATTTATTGAGGAAAAAGAGAAAATAATTCTTCAAATTACATTTAAAATACCTTGGGATGTTATATCTCTATTTCAGAATGTTTGAAAAGGTTTAAAATCATCATATCTGAATAATTGTTTCTTAATTACATTATGAATTGATAAATCTTTATCAGATATTTTGAGCTAACATATTTTCTCTACCAAATACATATTAACATATTTCATATTTATGATGCTGTTGGGATGATATGTGTAATCATTATATTCTATGCATGATGGTCTAGGGCATGGTTCATATGAATCCATTATCAATTCCCCTCAAAGCATTTTCAAATAATATGATTATGACCTTTATTTGGATATTATTACCCAAGACAGTTCTTTCCTTATTTTTTCTATGACTTTTGTATTTTACAGTGGCTCTAATAATGATCAGAAAGTTATTTAAAATGATAAATTTAACATTAATATGGATCACTATGCTATTTAATCCTGGTCATAAAAGTAGATGATTTTATCAATGGCAATTAGTTTAGGTTTTTAACCCACTTTAATCATCCAGACTCATTTTAGTATAGTGTTAAATCAAAGCGTTCTCTGTGGTTTAGATTATTGTTTATTTCTTTCATCACCTAAATGAATCCTCCCTATACATTTAATATTCCAAGCACTATTGACTGAAACTAATACAATAACATACTGTTGGTTTACAACCTGAACAACACAAGTGCAAAGGTCTCATAATAATGTCACTGAATTAACACAAAAGCTGTAAGAGTTCCCCATGTCTAAACCCTTTCAGCTAATCACCTGCCACAGTACACAATCCATGGTCATATAAATATCAGTGTAACTCCGGCTCTATCCCAAATCAACTATAATCTAAATAGTCTAAATTCAATGTGTGATGCTCAAAAACTGAAAGAGCTTAAAACTCTCCTCTGTGCCTTTCCTTAGTAGACAGTGAACAAAAATATATATAATTATCATGATATTATTGTTTTATATCAAAATTTTCATATACACATTTCCTTTCCTATATGTATTAATGATAATAGATACATGCATATTAGGTTATTAAGCATGAAATGTCTGCTTTCCTAAGTACTAAGTTTGGTGTTTATTCACCTGACATTTCACTTTTGGCCCTTACTGTGTTTTCTATTTTGTTTTTTGTTTTTTTGTGAAGGTACTTTCTCATTCTTTTAGATGTATATTTTGACTTATGACTATCTTTCAAATTGTTTGAGAGCACTTTTTGTGAAACCAAAGATAATATCAAAAATTCGTGTTGTTTTATTTTTCTTAAGTTTATTATGATTTTTTATTTCAGATGAATAAGAGGGTACAAATAATGGGTGTGTTAACTCAAATGTGAGTTCTGTTGTAGAAGCAATCAGCACAGATCTAAATATCAATTAAATGTTTTGAACAGATTTGGCTAATGAATACAGAGGACATTGATATTTTGAGGTTTTGTTGTTGTGATTTTAATCTTTTGTTCTTTTTTATATTTCAGAATACTACAAGGATATACATGTTTTACTTACATCATTTGCTTTTGTACATTTTAAATCAAAGTTGTCTGTACGCTCTTCACCCAGAAAGTGTGCATTGTCCTAGGATTTACTTGAAAAGGAGCCACATGGATGACCTGAGACCAAAGTGGATAGTGAAGAGTTGAATGCTGTAGTGGAAATGAATCCATCTCAACCCACATGTGCATTAGCAGCAAGGTTTGATGCCACTATTCCAACAATTTTGGACCATTGGAAATAAATCAGCAAGGTATAGAAGCTGGATAGATGGGCCGCACATGAGTTGATGAGCAGCAGAAGAGCATCTTGAAGCTTGCCTTTCTTTACAGTCATGACATAAAAGCAAGCCATTTCTACACCATATTGGTACACGTGATGAAAAGTGAATATTGTTTTTGACAATCACAGGGGTTTGGCACAATGGTTGTACAAAGATGAAATGCCGAAAGACAGTCCAAAACTAAATATTCATTAAAAAAAGCTAATGGTATCTGTTTGTTGGCCCAGCACAGGTATCATCTGCTACAACTTCATGAAATCTATTCAACTGATTACAGCTGGTGTCTACTGCAACTGGTTGGATGAAATGAGGGGCATGCTTGGGATGAAGCACCTGAGACTGGTCCATAGAGACAGGCCAATCCTTTTGCAAGACAATGGTTGGCCACATGTCACAGAAACTGGGCTTCTTAAACTACAGACAGAAGCTGGGTGTGGAAACTCTCTGTCATACACCATATTCACCAGATCTTGCGCGGACTGACAACCAATTATTCCAGAGTTTAGACCACTTCCTATAAGAAAAGATATTCAATTGTCAACAAGCTGTGGAAAAATGCCTCTTATGATTTCATTGCCACTCACTCTCGCCAGGTTTCTTTGCTACTGGCATAAACTACTGTTAAGATGACAATGCTGTATCAACAGTTTAGCCACATTCTTTGATGAACTGTACTACTACTTGAGATATAATAAACTTTTGATTTGAAAAAAGACATTTCATATTTAATGACCTAAATAGTATGCCTCTATAGCAGTGGAATGAAGCACTTGACAATTTTCACCTAATCGATTCTGTGATTTCTTCTGCCAGAAAAATCTTTGACCACTTTGTCAACCTGGAAAACATGAACTAATTCATCAAGAATCAGTTTATCCAGCACATTTCCTGGGACATAACCTTGAAGGATCAGCTTAGGGCCAGGAAATGCCCTATTTTATGTAAGGTATATAAAAATTGGTAAGAACTCTAGTTCTGCTCTAAGATCACATCAGAATGTCCAAATATGTTTGTAGGCTTCAGCAAATTACCTATAGTTTCTATGCCTCAGTTTCCACAATTTAAAATGAGAATAGTACCCATCTGCAAAGATGGTTTTGAGGACTACATAAGAATATACATAAATTATTGTAAACAAGGTTCTAATACAAAATTAATGTATGTGTTAGATAGTAATAATAATATAATCATAAAAGTAATGTATAAATACATTTAAGAGAAAATATTAAATGTACAAAAAGGAATTGCAGTGAGGATTTAAAGATGGGAAAAGACTATGGCAATCAGTAATCAGTAATTAGAAGTTCTATCTCGACATATGATAATCTGAGGATAATTAGTATTAGTTAATATTGCAAGATCAAATTTCCCTCTTGAATAAATTTTCCAAAGTGTCTTCTTCTGGTCTCTTATTGAAGCATGATGGGGTAGGGATGCTCAGTATTTGGTGAGCAATATTTGCTATTCTTATTTCTCTAATATGTAAAGTAACTCATCTCATTCATCGTTGTAAATAAGGAACTATGCCTATTCTAGCACTATTCTCATCCCATATAACAGCAGAGTAAGATGTATACTTTGTGATACATGAATTTTTTACGTACCAGTGATCAATTTTGATTTAGAATATTGTAAATAACAAATAATTGGTCAGAGCATCAAATTGCATGCATAGGTGCAACCACAGTCAGACATTATTTTTACTGCTTGGGCTGAAGAACTTTCCAGAATTCAAAGTCTATACCTGTTTATTCTCAAAGGTACTCTGAGGAAAAATTCATGCACTTTTTTGTCACATAATCATTTCTTTCTCCGTACTTTCTATTATTATTCAGATAGTATTTGAGGAGGGAAACTTTAAAATAATCATAAAGCCAACACTTTAGATTCAAACTCATGAATTTACTGTCATAGACCAGGGCAATACATGCACCAGTCCCTGGTACTGATCCATGCATACATTAAAATCTTTTCTCAGCCTTTACGTTAAGGTATTGCATTTGGACTGATGTATGTGCTGCATGAGAAAAGTACTACAAAGCTAAGAAGTCCAATCAAATGAGTTTGCAAAATAAGGACAGATGGCAACTATTAGAGAGTTGAAATACAACAGCCACTCCTAAATTTTGTTTAATAACTGGTTACATTGGAGCAGATGTGTACATATAATACGTTATATATACTGTGTACACTTGAACTGGGTATTCATATTGTTTCTAGTTCTTTTCCATGAAAAAGCAAGACCATACGCATGTACTCATATCTACTGAAGATTAAATTGATACAGATTTGGGACAACTTTTGCTTCTATATTAGATTTGTACCTCCTTTTTTCTATACTGATAATTCTGATTTTCTAGGTAAAAGGAATAATAGAGTTAAAACTTCCTATGATTATTAACTTGCTATATCTAATGTTGTGAACTGAACTGTACTTCTCCAAAAGGTGTTGAAGCCAATAATTATGAATGTGACCTTATTTGGAAATAGTGTCTCTGGAGATTATCAAGTTAAGATGAGGTCATTAGTCGGATACCTAACCAAATATGACTGTATCCTTAGAAAAAGCTGAAATTTGGACACAGATACATAAAATTTTAAGAGATAAGATGATGCGAAGATACAGGGAGAATCCCACCAACAAGCCTAAGAATTCCTGGGGCTATGAAGGAGCGAGGAGAGAGGAAAGGAACAGAGTTTCTCTCATAACCCTCAGGAGGAACAAACCATACTGATACCGTAATTTCAACTTCTAACCTCTGGAAATGCGAGACAATACATTTCTGTCATTTAAGCTCCCCAATTCGTGGTACTATGTTGTGTCAGACCTGGCAAACAGGTACATAATACATTCTATGATACCAAAAACAAATTTGAAATTCCAATTTTAATATTAGCATTACTACCTCATTTATGATACCTGAAACTAGGTACATTTTGTGTATGTACACTCTGCCTATTCTTCTCCCATTTACTAATAACTCATGATTTCTACATCATGAAAATACACAACCATTACATATGCTCTCTATATATTTTCATTTAATTTCATCTTTATAAGTATTAATATAGATGTATAGGTTAATTAATACTTATTATTAAATCTATGTCTTTCTATCATTTTTGTTATCTGAAACCCATTATGTAGTCAATTGTTTGGGAAGAGTTCACTGGGAAAATATTTCCTAATTTGTTTCACTTTGGTAACTTTTTTCCTCTTATACTTGAAAATAGATTTTGCTGGACATAAAATAATTGGCTCAAATTTTCTTTCTCTGAGTATTTTAAATGTACTAGTTCCATATCATCTGGAATAAAGTGCTGCTGTTGACTAAAAGTTACTAATTTCCTTTTTCTTATAAATTACTTTCTCGTTTTACCTAGATAACAGAAGACTACTTTTTCCAGTTATTTTTAGTAATCACCAAAATACTTCTTGATGTTTGTCATTCTGAGATAATATTCTCAGATATATGTTGTATGTTTTGTTTCATATATACATATATATATGAGCATCTGTGTGTCTTTGTGTATAATAATATTACTCCTAAATTATATATCTTTGTTTTTATTTCCTATTTCAAGTTTCTTCTGATACTTACAATATGCATATGTTGAATCTTCTTAGCCTATATCTTAAATATTTGGAATTTTCTCTACTTTTTGTTCCATTTCTCCAAAATTAAAAAAATTAATTTCTCCACTATGTGTGATATTTTTCAGATCAATATCCTCTTGTGTCCTTGAGCCAATATAAACTTGCTTACTGTGGCTTTATAATAAACTTCAAGTTCAGGTAAAGTAAGCTGACAACTTTGTTTTCCTTTTCCAGATGTGTTTTGACTACCCTGGGTATCTTGTATTTTCATATAGATTTTAGAATAAGCTAATAAATATGTATCTACTAGAATGCCTACTAGGAAATTTATTTTAATTATATTCAGTCTACAGGACAATTTAGCTTCCTAACAATGTTGAGTATTTTAATCCAAGAACATAGTGATATTTAGGTCTTCTTTAGTTTCTCTCAGCACAATTTTGTAGTGTTAAGATCTTATTAATAATTTGCTAAATTTAATCCTAATTACTTCGGTTATTATTCCATTGAAGCTTGTATCTTAAAATTTTAATTTCTAGCAATACATTGCTAGTATAAAGAAATACTCTTTGATCTTTTTTAATTCTTGTAGTTTTTTGACAAATTTGTTGGGATGAATGCATATATTATCATATCATCTAAAAAAATAATTAAAATACTTTTTTCTTGTGCAAATGTCCTTATGATAAAATGATTTTTTTTTCCTTCTGGGCAGATGCCTAGTAATGGGATTTTAGGATCAAATGGTAGGTCTAGTTTGGGTTCTTTGAGAATTCTCCATACTTCCAAAAGGGTTGTATTAGTTGGCAGTCCCACCATCAGTATAAAAGGGTTCCCTTCTCTCCACAACCATGCCAGCTTTGAGTCTTTGTGATGTGGGTCATTTTCACTGGGATTAGGTGATATCTCAGGTTAGTTTTGATTTTTGCAGCCCAATTTACAATCACCAAATTGTGGAAACAACCTAAATCCCTACCAACCCAGGGAAGGATTAACAAACTATGGCATATGTATACCATGGAATGCTATATGGCCACTAAAAGGATGGTGACTTTACATTTTTTGTATTAATTTGGATCGAGTTGAAATTCGTTCTTCTTATTAAAGCATCACAAGAATGGAGAAGCAAGAATCTAATATACTAAATTCTGATATAAGGACAATTGATGCTAGTACATGGTGGGGGGAGGCGGAATGAGGGAGGGGAGAGAGAGAAGGAGGAAGGGGTTGTGGGGCCACGGTGTGTGACACACCTCTTGGGGGCAGGACACTATTAATAGAGGGACTCACCCTGCAAACTCAAGCAGTGTAACCTGGCTCATTATACCCTTAAGGATTAATGATTCCCCAACAATAAAAAAAAAAAATTCTTCCTTGCAAAACTGTGTGCCTTTTATTTCTCCCTCCCTCCCCTCCTCTCCCTTTTGCCATTTTTGTGTGTGTGGGCGGGGGAGGTAAGGTGTTCAGAACAATGTTTAATAGAAAGATTGAGAGAGCTCCAGTTTCTGTTGCTTTGACATGATATTGAAAAATGGCCTCTTGCTTTTTTAAATTTCTAGTCATGTAACTTTCCTCCAGTTTTATCTGGTCATTTTCTCTCCTTCATCCATACTTTCCCATTCTACTTAATCGTGATACCACTTGAGCAATGTCTCCTCAGTGTACGAGATAGATGGCTAGTTAGGCTTTAGAATTATAAAGACTTATGCACTTCAACCCCTTCAAATCTCACCAGCATCCCATGGAACCTCTTATTATGGGATTGGGTCAAACTCATCTCAGATGACCTCAAGTCACCTGCATGGATTTGCTAAGATGCAGATCTCAAGTTCACTAACTATGATTTTTACTGAATATCTGTTAACCTTTTTTTTAGCTCTCCTATTCTCAAGTCCTGTGCAGCCTCAAATATAACAAAAGTTACATAGATATTACTGTTTTATACCCAACATTTCATTATCTATAATAGATATGGATACTTTGTTACCTGTAGTATTTTGCCATGTATAATGCACAATTTTTTGCCCAAATTTTTGATGGAAAAATAGAATGTGAATTATAAATGAGTAGTACTAATTCCATATCTATAGAAATGTTTTAAACTCTTTTATTTATGCATATGTGTTAAAAAGTGTAACTCTAGAAAGTAATAACAATACCTGTATGCAAAAAAAAAACCACACTGGAATAGGGGTAATTGAACTAGCCACACTAGCCCCCACCCCTGGCCTCCCCCTCATCAGACAGGCACTACCCTACAGGAGCCTCAGCCCACCTGGCTCCTGTGCCAGACACAGCTGCCACCACCATCTTGGAAGTGGGCACCACTGATGGTGATGTGAAGGCAAGCATCTGGACCTTGGCAAAGGGAAGGCAGAAGTGGACTCCTAGTGGTGCCTCCTTCTCTCATGAGCAGCATGAAACGCAGAGCTGACTGCTGGGAGAAGCCAGGAGTGAGGCCAGGAGGCAGGTGAGTGTGGTCCAGGCAACCTGAGCACTTGACATCCCCCCACTGCCCAGCCCCCAGCCCATCATCATCCCCACATCCTCTCACTTCTTACTCCCACTGTGTTTATCGGTAGGAATATGGCCATGGCTCCTCCACTGAGAACCCCAGTGGGTTTGTGTCCTGAGAAGCCTCTGTGAGTGGCCACGGCTGACCCTGCTTGCCCTGCCCTTTCTGGGCTGCCTCATCTCTGAGCTGGGTCCTGAGACCCGGTTCTACTAGGAGCCCACTGTTGTGACCTTGGGCTCAGTCCTCATGAAATTTCCCTCTGTGACGTTACCTGGCAGTGAGACATCAAAGCTCCAGAGCACTTGAGACCATAGGCCGTAATTTTGAGCCTATGGCTTGTCTGAACCCCCAAGGTGCTGAGTTGGTATAATTCCCCAAACTTACCAATGGCAAGAACCAACTAGAATGTTTATTAACAGATTGGATAACCAGATCTTTCTCCTGGAAAGTTGATTCAGTGTATTTGGGTATGCTTCAGGAGTCTTATTTTAACCTGCCCCCTGTGTAATTTGTAAGATTTATGTTTGGGAAAGGGTGGTGTCATTCGGTTTGATATTATTGAGTGCCCAAGGTCTGGATGGCTCAAGAAGCTCACGGTATAGTCACTACACAGAAATGTAAATGCAGAGCACTTCACTGGGGGATCATCAGGGAAGGCTTCTTCTTCAGTGCAGTGTTCCAGGGGCCTCTGCATGGGGCCAGCAGCGTGAAAGGCGAGGGAGCCCACAAGGGCATGGATCTACTGCCAGGAGCGTGGGGCAGGCAGCGGCTGCTCTGGCCTCTCACACCAACTTCTCGGGAATTAAGCCCACTGGGTTCTCAGCAGAGCAGCTGTGGCCACATTCCCCCAATAGACATGGGTGGCAATAGGAAATAAGAGGATGTGGGAATAAGGGTGGGCAGGGAGGGGACACCTGGGAGTGGTCAGGCCCTCAGGTCCCCCAGACCATTTTCACATGCCTCCAGGGCTTGTTCCTGGCTTCCCCACCATGGCTGACTCTGTTCCTTGCACCTCTCACGAGAGAAGGAGGCACCACTGTGTGTCCACTTCTGCTTTCCTTTAAAAAATTAAAACAAAACATTTTTTCCTAAAAGTTTGTGTGAAAAACATGGGTGTACATTATACATGGGAGAGCACTATGCGTGGAAAATATGGTAATTGTGTTGCAAATGTTTTCCACCCACTGTTGGTCTTAATATCTGGTTGCTCTTTTGATTTTCACATGGGGATCTGGAATCATTAAAATCCAGGTTGTTACTACCAACATATCCCTAGAATCTTCCAAATCAATACATTTTTTTTTAGAGTGAAAAGTAATGATATTAAAAATTAGTCTGCAGCAAAAGATACAAATTGGAACTGCTCTAGAAATATATAGCACCTATCTTTAGGCTAAGGATAAAATTCCATAGTCCTTATCTTGGCATAAATTAATCTTAAAGATTGGGTCTTTACTTAGCTCTGTACTGCTTTTCCTTCATCATGGACTCTAATATAAGCATTCCAGTGATTGGACACAATGACCAGTATGTAGTTTGTCAAATAAGCAATTTTTGTTGTGGTGGTGGTTGTTGTTATTGTTTTTATTTTTATTTTTTTTTTTTGAGACAGAGCCTCAAGCTGTTACCCTGGATAGAGTGCTATGGTATCACAGCTCACAGCAACCTCCAATTACTGGGCTCAAGCGAGTCTCTTGCCTCAGCCTCCCAAGTAGCTGGGACCACAGGCGCCCACCACAACGCCCAGCCATTTTTTGGTTGCAGCCGTCATTGTTCTTTGGCGGGCCCAGGCTGGATTCGAACCTGCCAGCTTAGGTGTACGTGGCTGGCGCCTTAGCCCATTGAGCCACAGGCGCCGAGCCTAATTGCATCAGACTAACTAGAAGAACAATGAAAATGTTTTAGTACAAGCCTGTGGCACGAAAGACCTTGGACAAGTCGTAATATGCTAGTTATGACCCTGAGTCTTAAGCATTGTTAATGGACGTGAGGGGCAGGGAGAGTGTTACAGTGTTACATTATCATTACTTGCATTTGGTGGTGTGTCAGTCACCAGACCTCATCCTCTCCAGACTAAATGGCATAGTGTATATCCTCAGGCCAAAAGCTGAGCTCATGTGAATTAATGATTTTAGCAGTAGAAATAGCCTTTTTCTTCTATCACTAACCAATTGGTTCAGGTAAGCTACTTTTGTCACTCAAGGCATTCAGATGTCTAAAAGGAGACACTCTTTTAATATTAGATACACTGTCTAACCTCCCAGTTTAGATACAAAGTGAACATACTCCCTCTGTGTGGGAGACTTCCATGGTCAGAGAGATGCTGTTACTGACTTCCCTTCCAGCGCCCTACTCAGTGAGCCACAGGCAAACATCTTGAATGTTGCTTGGCCTCTGTCTCTCATAAGTTGTTCAAAGAGTAGGGGCTAAAATATTGTGCAGAGTTGTTGGGCATGTAATTGAAATTAGGATGTGCAGATCTCAGGCCACGCCTACAACGATGGTGTAATTGGTTAAGTTTTTATGTGCTTCTGTCCACAGAAAGAGGCTTTACTCATCATTGGTTCTTTTTATTTAATGGTGGTACAGAAGTCATAACTTATGTAGAATTGGCTTATTCACTCCTAGGAATTGTTTATTATCAAGATAGATATCTCAATCTTAGCAGAGTTTATAAGCACTGAAGAAAAACAAGAAAGCACTTACTAAAAAGAATGGGAGTTCATCTACTTTCTTCATTTAACATTTTAAATGTATTGCAGATTGTTTTGCTTTTGCCCAAAGCAAGATAATAACAGTATTATTTAAGAAATATATCTATGCTAGCATGTATACATGGCCATGTTTTCTATAACTTCTATTCAATTTGCCTTTAAGATTTTTAAACCACTTTCTATATACTCATTAAAATTTTTAATGAAAATTCCTTTCTTATTCATTGAAGATTCCAATAATTTTCTGCTTTTAGTATATCCATAGCACTTTAAACATACATCTGTAAATTCTAATTTCATTGTGGCAGAGTGATTTGATCAGATTTTAATTTCTTTCCTACTAGTCCTTCACTTTCTTGCAAATAGAGGCCATATTCATTTTTATATTTTTAAGTATAAAACAATTTCCAGATCCATTGTCAATAATAATTTAATAAAAATAAGTGGTATTTTTCCAATGGAAAAGCAAATATCCAATGTACTCTATACTAATTTGAAGCCAGTAGGTGAATTAACACACAGCAACACAAGAGAAAAAGTCAATTCAAGTTGTGGGGAGGGGGGAAAAGGAGGGCAGATTGGTGTGTTCCTATCTAACAGGTACAAAGTAAGGGTGTACGGCACACCTCCTGGGTGCAGGACACAAATGCAACAGGGAATTTACCCAAGAAAAGCAAATATTGTAACCTAATGGTTTTTATCCTCATATTAACCTAAAATTTAAATAAAAAACTTACACTAAGCTACAGTAAGACAGACATAAGAATATTAGCAAAAGAATAGACAATATAACCAAATAAATCCTTACACACACTCACACACACAAAAAGAATTAACACTTATTCTAGGGTGTGAACACTAATAAAGGTGAAACAAATTCACAACGTATAAAGTATTACTTAATCTACTTCAAGTTGAAGAACATGAGGCCCAAAGAGGTTAAAAAATTGCTTACCATAACATAGTTCATATGTGGCTTTATAATCTTAACAGAGTTATATAACAAAAATATTTCAAGTAGATGAAAATAGTTTGTTATAGAGATAGGTATGCTTAGGAAAAGCAAGTAACAAATTGTATCAATCAGGGTCCATCCAGAAGAATTAAAACCTTACCAAGTATTTACACAGAAAGAATTTAATGTCTAGAATTGGTTACCCAGGTATTAAAAAACTGAGAAAGTCTAAATGAAACATCAAGTCACTCTGAGAGGCAGAAATGGCAGAAAGTATCTATCAATCATATTGCTTGAGAACATAAGGGAAAAGGTACAATTGAAAATATTAAGAAGCTCAAAGAAAAAATCCTACAGATAAAACTACACTCAGATCACTGAGGGAGAGGTACTACCGGCCTGCTTTTGCTTCCTCTTGTGGGGAAATTTGGTGCCAGTGCTGGAAATCTTGAAGGAGCCAAAGGCTAACAATGTCTGCTGCTGAAACATTGCTGACAAGAGCAAATCAAAAGAAGGAAGAAGAGGAAGAGAAATGTCCCTTATGCTCTCTCCTTTCCTTCTCCTGCCTTTCAATCTTCCTCTAGTGACTTTTCCTGATTGTTGACCAAACCTAACCGAAGTCACTCAATGAGAATGTCTAAGATATATAGTTTATAGGATCCCAACTCCAGCATCCAAAATCAGGGCCTACAAGAGGGCACTGAGAATTAAGACAGTGGGAAAGTAACTGACGCGCCTGATGTGTGTGCAACTTGGATTCTTTGAACAGAGTTTAGGTGAAAAGCAGATAAGAGAAAAAAGGACCCATTTCCTTCAATATTTATTAAGCATAGCAACATGTTAAACTCTTAGCAATATTACTCATTCAACAAATATTTTTGGAACACATATTATTTCCAATCATCGTAAAAGACCCTTCAGGTGTCACGATGAAAATGTTGCACTTCCTTTCATAGAATTAGAGACTTGAAAGGAAAATGGGCAAATAAATATGTGATTATTACAGCATTTGTATCTCTCTAACGTGAGTTTTGTAACAACCTGGAAAGAGAGTTAGGAAAAAAAAGGAAAAATACAAAAGATATTAAAATTTTCCAGAGCTATAAGAGGCACAGACAAGATCTGACCCCAGAAACGCTGGACTCTGAGATCATCTTTTCCTGAAGCACCTCTCATTTTGGCTGGTGGTAGACGGCCACAATGGCAGCTGGATGTGTCGCTACTGCTAAGTTTTGCAGGTTCATACAGGGAAAAGCCAAAAAATAAATCATTAGATTTTAATTTTAATTTTTAGCTTCCCTAAAAATTGCAAATGAATACTTTTCACGGATGTCCGCGCCAAATAAAAATTAATTTTTGTTAGTTTCGTCAGGGTTCTTGTATTCTGCATCTGTCCAGCCACATTAGATTTCCTGATTTTGGACTAATGCTGATTACCTACGTTTTCTTTGGATCAGTAAATTTAGAAAAAAAAAAACTTTTATTTCATCATCTACTATGAGTCTCTAAAAAAAAAAAAAATCCATGGGGTCAAAATTTCAAGTACAAGAAGGCTTGATTAAGGCTATAAAAACTCTCTTTTGTGCTAGATACATGAAATTGAGTGTTTTGGATATTTTGTTTGTCTTGTCATTTGAAAGCTCTATTAGCTATTTCTCATGAATGCCAAGTAGATATGGACTGTATAGCAGTTATTGGGAAAAGAGAGAGTAGAATTAATTAGGGATGAAAGGAATCATTAGTGATTCAGACCATTTGATGTACACATAAACTGTGGTACTGGAGAAGTTAAGTGACTTTTCTTAGTCTCCCATCACAAGTTTGTTAGGGGTGATAAATCTATGAAGTTTGGGATCATGTTTACAGGTGTAAACTCTTTCCACAATGTCATAAAAGTTAAATATATTCAGCTCCTTATAAGAGCAAAAGTGTATTTGAATAAACTGGTGCAAAGTTTTAACAGCATTTACAGACTTCAATAATGAAGATAGGGTTTAGAAATTCCTGGGTACCTAGGAAGTAATCCCTGGAAATCTCACCATTAAAGTAAATGATTTGGAACTGAATTTGGAACAGAAAAGGAATTCAAGGTTAAAACTTCAAAATGAAGAACATAAGGTAGTGGGGTTGCAGGATGAGAATATACGGCATGAAACTCTGACACTTATTGTCACATAAGACACTGAGAATGGTATGGAAATGTATATATGGCCAGGGTAGAACCTCTTGAGAAGTTCTGTATGTCCTTATGTGAAACCTTCATGAAAAGAAAAAAGGTAAAGTCTAAGTTTTAGAGCATCTATGTAGTCCCTAGTAGAATAAAGTTGCCTTATATTTCCTCTTTGCATTCCCCAAGGAGTTCCTGAGTGGACATAGAAGAAAAGACTCAATCAGTTACTGAGATAATACTTAACATAAGCAAACCCCCCAGAAATTATGCCAAAGGAAATCATTAGTTTCCTCAAACATAACAATATCCCACAAGCTATCAAAACCTGTGGGATACTGCAAAAGAGAGAAACTTATCACATTAGATGCCAAATCTAAAAACAGAAAGTACAAATCAACAACATAATGAATCATCACAAAAACCAGAAAAAGAAGAGCAATACCATCCCAAACCCAGCAGAAGAAATAACCAAAATAAATAAAATTAAAAGCAAAAAAACATTCAGAAAATTAATGAAACAAAAAGCTTGTTCTTCAATAAGATAAACAAAATCTATAAATCTTTGCCATATTAACTAGAAACATAAAAGATCTCTACTAACCTCAAGCAAAAATGAAAAAGCAGAAATAACAACAAAAAAAGTAGAAAACAATCCAATTTATTATCACTGGACAAGAGACATGAACAGAACCTTCCCTGAAGAAGAGAGATGAATGGCCAACAGACACATGAAAAAATGGTCATCATCCCTAATCATCAGAGAAATGCAAATCCAAACCACCCTGAGAAGTCACCTAACCCAGTAAGAATAGGCCACATCACAAGTCTCACAGCTGGAAAGGCTGGCATGATTGTGAAGAGAAGGGAACAATTTTACACTGTGAAGGGATTGCAAACTAATGCAGCTCCTTTGAAAAAAGTATGGAGGATCTTCAAAGAGCTAAAAGTAAACATTCTATTTGATCCCACATCATCACTACTAGGTACCTACTGAGAAGACAAAAAATAATTTTATCACAATGACATTGTACTAGAATATTTATTGCAGCTCAGTTCACAATCACCAAGATGTGGAATCAACCCAAATGTTCATCAAACCATGAACAGCTTGCTAAATTGAGGTATATGTATACCGTGGAATATTATGCAGCCATAGAAAGATGAAGACTTTACATCTTTTGTATACCCGGATGAAGTTGAACAATATTTTCCTTAGCAAAGTTTCACAAGAATGGGAAAGCAGTTATCCAATGTACTCAATGCTGATATGAAGCCAATAGATGAACTAATACATGGCCACACAAGAGAAAAACACAATTAAATACAAGGGGGGGAGGTGAGAGGGAGTTTTTTGTGCTCTCACCTAATAGGCACAATGAAAGGGTACATGGCACAACTCCTGGGTGAAGGGATCAACTACAACTTGGACTTTACCTAACAAATGCAAACTATGTAACTTAATCATGTGTACCTTTATATTAATCTGAAATTTTAAAAAATTATTAAAATTATGCCATGAAAAAATTCTAATAGGACAAAAAATAGACCAAAAGAAGAAGCATAAGCCTATGACGAGCCCTCCTAGTCTAAAATAGAGTGGTGATCTCCACGGGGGGAGCCCATCTGTTGTGTACAATCTCCGAGCTAAGCCAAATTTATAAAGTTTCTCTTCTGTCTCTGTCTTTTGAGTCAAAAAGAGCTAGGTTTTAATCCTGGATCCTACATTAAGCCAGTATGACTTTAAGAAAGTTAACTAACATTTATGAGTGGTTTACTTTTAGATAGAAACAATTTATAAGGTTGTTAAAAATTTCCTATGACATTTATTAAGATATCTAGAAAGAAATTTCCAGAATAGTAGCCAGGATGTAATAGAAATTTGATACCCAGCATTACGAAAAAGAAGTTGTTTCAATCTGACTCAAAAAAATTTATATGCTGGTGCTTTTCTTTCTAATGTTCAACATAATTCAATTCCTTTTAGCACTATCTTTAAAGTTCCTTAAACAGAAAAGGAGGAAATTGTAAATAGTTCTAGTTCTGAAAAGAATAGTTGAAAAGGTACTATCAGATAAAGAATGAATAAGATGAAGAGTGTTGTGGAGATTCACCAGTGGTAATACTTTACAAATTAATAAGCTTTTGCCTGGTTAGTTATTGTTTCTCTAAGAGTATCATTCTTAGCTAACCCATGAAGCCAAGCCCAAGAGAAGGCATGTAAAAGTAGGTGAGGTAAAAGTTATTCAACCAGCTTGATATAATCATTCTACAATGTATATATGTACAAAACATCACCTTGTGCTTCATGAACATATATAATTATTTGCCAATTAGAGAAATACCAATTAAATTAATTTTTTAAAATCATGTGAATTCATAAATGAGGAAAACTTCGCAATTCTCCATGGCTAACTTTTTACTTTCTTCCAGACTTTAAGTGACTTTTATCCATACATTCATTTATTTAATATTGTTAAGCAGAAGACGAAAATGGGCACGTACTTGACTTTATGGGGTGTACAATCTAGTGTAGAACACAGACAAATAAATTCACACAAATGTGTAATTTACACTGTGGTAAGTTCTATGATGAAAACATATGGAAAATGTAGACAGAGTGTTTCTGGAGAACCTAAATAAGTCTAAAGGTCAGAAAGACTCTCACAAGGGAGAGACAAATTGGCTCCAAGGAATCTTTACTGAGACAAAGTAGGAGTATGTGTAAAGAGGTGTGGATTGACCCCAATGCACTGCCTTTTTGTGTCATTTTCTGCTTAAGATGGAAAATCTGATAGTTTGGATCACCTTCTGAGTAGAGCCATGCAGTTTGTGGCAGCCAGGCTGCTCTATGTCCTATGTCCTCGAAGATCCTTCTTCCCTCGCATCCATGCACTTGTATAGTCCCTCCGCCCTGAAGGTGGGCTGCTGCCGTATGACTGATAGAATACGGTGCATGTAATGAGTTTATTCAACTGACCAAACAACTCCCAGAATATTCCAGGCACTCTTAAAAGCCAAAAGGAGATAATATTGAAATAGTCAATAGGTCAGGAAACACACAGAAGAAACATTAATATTTCCTCTTTTATCAGGTGACAATTTTAATGAGGATATACAATGCTGAGGAAACATCTAAAATCTGGGTGATCTTGAATATAACAATACTTGTCTTTATTCCTGATCCAGAATAATGCTATGTTCCTAGTACGTACTCTGTGAATGTTCTCTGAATTAAATTCATTTGGCCACAGATATCTTTCTATATTTATCAATTAATCATAAATAGTATAAATTAAGGAGAAAAATTTTATTCTTCTTTGAATATTGGATTTTATGTATTGCACATGATTCACTTACTGCCAAGGAAGCTGTAACTACTTAGTCTTTGCAGACACCTATGACATCACACACACAGAGGAAACGGAAGCAGGTCAGTACCTCTGATGTGACGTTGGTAACAGCTCTTTCTTACAACATCACTAATTTTGGAGCTAGTCCAGTAGTTTCCCGCATTTTGATATGTCATTGCTATCATACATTATGATGTTTGTTTTCAAAGGACCATTATTTGATGACACTGATATGACCTTATCTAAACAGGATAAGATGATAATGGCAATTAGTATTTAGCAGAAGAATCAAGAAAGTTATTATACATGTGCATACCACAGGGTTTTAAAAATTTAATTAAAGGATTACATCAACAAATAAATCACAATTTTCCTACATAGATAAGTCGGAGCATGTTAAATTGGTTTTCTTAAGTATATATCAAACTGAAGGATTGAATGAAATATGCCAGCCTGAAATTAACCAGTTTGTTCTCCTTCAAGGAGTTAACACATGTTTTTGCCTTGTTAATATAAAAGTATGCTCCACAGGATAACATATATAGAAGACCTAGAAATCTATCATACTAGGGCATGCAATTGACTGGAAAAGTGATGGAAGTGAAAATAGAGTATCCTATTTTTAAGCAGTTGGTGATGACCTGCATTGAAGAGGTAAAGAGAAATAGAGAATTTTTTTAAATCACAAAGCACTTGAATTAAAAGTGTTACAGGGTCAAAAAGGAAAGAGCAATTACATAAAAGGTAAAAAGAAAGATTAGACATATGGGGAAAGAAATAACAATATGAGATGAACTCAAAAAGTACAAAGTGATATATAAAAAATAATGATTTATTATATAAATCTATTCAGTTTGGAGAGAGATAAAGAAAGATTGAGCAGTACAATGGACAGTAAATTAAATCAGAACAAAATGACATTAACAAATATTGGAAAGGTGTCATTGGCTTGCACATGAAATGATAGCTCATAGATTATTAAATCATATTATGTGATTCCATATATTATGCATGACCTTTCTGTATGAGGAGATAACCATGCTACACTTATGCTGTAATCTCTGTTGGTAACATGCAGATTTTTAGAAATAAAAAGCAAAAAATAAAAACTGAACAAAACATTAATCATAAACATTTTAAGTTTGGAATATACAAACAGAACACTGAAATGCTTAAAATTTTCAAGCATTAGGAAATCATACAATTTTCCCATAAAATAAAGTACAGAAAGGCTTCTACAGAAATAGCATTCAGGCTCCATGACTAGATATTTTAGGAGCACCCAAGATTGTTTGGATATCAGTAGCCTTCGGCCCACAGAAGGGGCTAATATTAAGTGTATAATTCTAATGAGATATGCTGTTCTTTGATCCACTGATAGCAAATAAGAATGAGACAGCACCTTCTGGGATAAAGGATTGGCAATTAAATTTCATGTGAGTTAAAGACAAAACTAGCATGATATAATTAAGACATGCCTGAAGCTTTAGGTGTAAATGTAAGACAAGAAAATGGATAGAATATTGGCCTCTCAAGTTGGCTTCTATGTCTGGATCTTTATAATAGTTAAGATTATCTTTGTAACATAATTCAGGCTTTTTTTTTTACTTTTTTAACTGAAAAGCAGAAACGCTTTCTAATACAGGAAATCCTCTTTCTTTGACAGAATAAACAATTACAGTTCTAAAAATTGGCATGCAGCGTTTCATCAATCATAAAACCAAACATTCTGCTTATTGTTATTGTTTCAGTGAATAAACAAATCAACATACATTGTTTATTATATTGACTATTCTTGGATAAATGCCTCCATGTTTTGTGGCTACCCCAGCAGAACCATTTCTGTTATTAAAGAATAAGAGATGAGTTAGTTTTGCTTGCTGCATTTCCTGCCCAGCATCTTAACATCAGATATAAATCTGCTCTAACTTTAGGACTCAGTGGTAATGAATAAGCTATTAACTACCCTGGGAGGGAGAGTGAGGCAATGTATAATTTCAATAATTCTGCAGCATATGTGATTAAATTACAGTTCTAACAGCAAAAGAAGCCAAAGTAGCAAAAAAAAAAAAAAAACCAAACAAACATAAAATTAGATAAAAACAAGGCCTATTTCTTCTGACATAAGGTTGAAAAGACTTGCAGCTAAGGGCAAGCAATTAATTGAAGAAAAGTAGTGAATTCGTTTAAAATAATTTCACTTTGCTTACAGTTCTGTTTGAGGAAATGTTTTGATATCAACAATATCTTAGTATTACTCTACATTTTATCTTCTAGAAATTATCCTACTTGGATATTTCTATTACTTTATTTGTCCAAAGATGACAGCAGTAGAAGTTGAAGCATTTCCAACGTGCTGCTTCCGCTCTGTAACTTTGGTGTGAAAAGTGAGGTATTTTTTATTCTTCTTCTCATAGGGCAGGGGGCCTTGTTGCCAGCCAAGCAGCCACGATCAGCAGCAGGATCACAGAGCATTTGTGCTGATATAAAACTACCACAGGTCACCCGGAAGAGGAGGCGATGGAGAGGCGGGGGCGAGTCTTTCAGGAAAAAGTCAAAGTCTCATTCATTGACAGAATCTGAGTTGTGAGAGTAATAGATGTAAGAGAGAAATGCCAAACAAGAATAAGCAGAGTCGATTCCCAATATCTGCTCTCAACACCCCTAAGTTATTTTTCATTAACAGAGTGACTTTATTGCTTCAGTTTAATACCCCTTATGATTTATGGGGTGTCACAGGTAGAAGAGCAAACTAAATTTTCTGAGTCCAATTTAAAGACAACTTGCTAGATAGAGCTCATGAGAAATGTGCACAGCTATGTGTTTATTTAGTTGCTTCTGCCCTCTGAGGGTGAAAAGGGACCTGGCTAAATGGTCACTAATCAGTCTTGTACACATTCCAGAAATAAGAGGTTATACAGCTTCATTACTTTACCATAAGAGCATATTTCAGAATTAAGAAGTGATCTATAGTAGACTATGGCATACCATCTTCAGTGATTGATTTTTGTTTGTTTGTTTTTTGTCAAACTATCAGGCCATCATAGCTGTCTCAACGTATGGTCAAAAGATTTAAAGAGAATTAAGTAAGAAATCTGCTCTGAGATTCCTTAAGTGTCTTTGAGGAATTGAATGGGTGGAGGATGAATAAGAAAGGTCGAATATAGTTTCAGTCTTTTACAGGTCGCCAGCCAGTTCACCCAGCACCATTTATTAAATAGGGAATCTTTCCCCCAATTTATATTTTTAATAGTCTTATCAAAAATCAAATGATGATAAATGTCTAGGTTCACCTCCGGGTCTTCAATTCTGTTCCATACATCTACCTCTCTATTTTTGTGCCAGTACCATGCTGTTTTGATCACTATTGATTTATAGTATAGTCTGAAGTCTGGAAGCGTGATTTCTCCCAATTTGTTTTTATTTCTGAGTAATGTCTTGACTATTCAAGGTTTTTTCTGTTTCCATATAAAACGAAGTACTAATTTTTCCAGGTCTTTAAAGTATGACAGAGGTGCTTTAATAGGGATCGCATTAAATCTATAGATTGCTTTAGGTAGTATAGACATTTTAACAATGTTGATTCTTCCCAGCCATGAGCATGGTATATTTTTCCATTTGTTAACATCTTCAGCTATTTCTTTTCTCAGAGTTTCATAGTT
>CAUYRH010097934.1:0-14359 GCA_963574655.1 Perodicticus potto
CTGTAGTCCCAGCTACTTGGGAGGCAGAGGCAGGAGACTCGCTTGAGCCCAGGAATTGGAGGTTGCTGTGAGCTGTGATGCCACAGCACTCCATCCAGGGTGACAGCTTGAGGCTCTGTCTCAAAAAAAAAAAAAAAAAAACATGATGAATATAGACTAGGAAGAAAAATGATACTTTTTTGTTTTTTTTTTTTTGAGACAGAGTCTCATTATATCGCCCTTGGTAGAGTGCTGTGATGTCACAGCTCACAGCAACCTCAAACTCCCGGACTTAATCAAGTCTCTTGCCTCAGCCTCCCAAGTAGCTGGGACTACAGGCGCCCACCACAACACCTGACTATTTTTTGTTGCAGTTGTTTAGCTGGCCCGGGCCAGGTTTGAAGCTGCCACCTTTGGTGTTTGTGGCTAGTGCCATAACCACTGTACTACAGGCATAGAGCCTCTCTCCAAGTTCTTATGTTGAGGTTCTTACATGTTGCTAACTGTGGTCTTGCTAACACCAAAATGTTCCACCATTTTTCTTTGGCTGCTGCCTTCCAGGACAACCTTTTCCTTCATGTCAGCTCTTTGATCTTTTTCTTATGGGCCATCATGTCTCCACTAACTAAAAAAATTTTCAATAATTGTAAGATGTACCTACAATTCAAACCAGTCCTTCATGCTGAAAAAAATCTTCCACAACACAAGATAAACAATAGTACAACAGGACTAATCCAACACATTGTAATAATAAAACATGAAAGGCTCAGAGCCTGTGGCTCAAGCGGGTAAGGTGCTAGCCACATGCACCTGAGTTGGCGGGTTCGAATCCAGCCCGGACCTGCCAAACAACAGTGACGGCTGCAACCAAAAAACAGCCAGGCGTTGTGGCAGGCGCCTGTAGTCCCAGCTACTTGGGAGGTGGAGGCATGAGAATCACTGAAGCCTAGCAGTTGGAGGTTGCACAGTTAGTGAGCTGTGATGCCACTGCACTCTACCCAGGGCAACAGCTTGAGGCTCTGTCTCAAAAAAAAAAAAAAAACAACATGAAAAAAGGACTTATACTAAAGAAAAAGCAATACAACTAAGGGGCAAAACCCACACCTTCTACCTTTTGGTGTAGAATGAACTCAACTAGTCAGGTTACAGAGGGTAAATTAATATTTTTTTTTTCTGGCCGGGGGTGGGTTTGAACCCGCCACCTCCAGCATGTGGGACTGGTGCCTTACTCCTTTGAGCCACAGGTGCCGCCCAGTAAATTAATATTGTGTGTCACAGTCCAAATAGTCAAGATACAACTTACAGAGATGGCCAATATATAGAGGTCAGTCTTCCATTGAGTATGTGTGGTGCATGCCTGGTTCATGAGAATTAGGTCAACTTAAGGAAGGGATTGATGATGGAAGTTCTACTATTCTCTATGTTTTCTCCTATAAATTTCTTCTTTTATTCTTTCTTTCTTTTTTTTTTTTTTGAGACAGAGTTTCACTCTGTCGCCCTCAGTAGAGTGCTGTGACATCACAGCTCACAACAACCTCCAACTCCTGGGCTTAACCGATTCCCTTGCCTCAGCCTCCCAAGTCGCTGGGACAACAGGCACCCACCACAATGCCCAGCCATTTTTCTGTTGCAGTTGTCATTGTTGCATAGCTGGCCTGGGATGGGTTCAAACCCACCAGCCTGTGTATGTGGCTGGTGCCATAACCACTGTGCTACAAGGCACTGAGCCTATAAATTTCTTTTATGTTTAACTCTATGAATGGTTTTGAGATGGAGGGTATGTAGTATGAGGAACAGTTCAAGGTTCTTTGTTTTTGTTTTTTTTTGAGACAGACTCTCACTTTGTTGCCCTGGGTAGAGGGCTGTCATATCACAGTTCACAGCAACCTCAAACTCTCGGGCTCAAGCAATCCTCTTGCCTCAGCTGGGACTACAGGTACTCACTGCAACACCCAGCTATTTTTAGAGATGGGATCTCACTTTTGCTCAGGCTGGACTTGGAACTCAGGTGCTCAAGCAATCCACCCACCTCAGACTCCCAGAATGCTAGAATTACAGGTGTGAGCCACTGCACCTAGCCTAGGTTCTTACTTTTAACTTAAAAAATTTAAGCATAACTTTCACATAGTAAAACTCACCTTTTCTAGTATGCAAGTCAATGAGTTTCAATAAATATATAAACACCCCTAAATCCAAGGTAGAGAATAGTTCCATCATGACAAGATTCCCCTGTGCCTCTATGTAGTGAACTCTTCCCACCAAAGTCCCAGGCAACCATTGTCTGTTCTCTGTCCCTATGGTTTTACTTTTCCCAACATACCATACAAATTCAATGTAGGCTTTGTGTCTGGCTTGCTTCTTTCACTTAATTTAATATTTTTAAGATTCATCTATCAGTAACTCATTCCTTTTTACGAAGGAGCAGTATTTTCTTGTATGGATATTTATTTTTTTAATCTGTTCACTAGTTAAGGACATTTGGGTTCTTTCAGTCATGGGCAATTATGAATAAAGCTGCTGTAGACTACATAAGTTTTTGTGTGACCATAGTTATCATTTCACTTGAGTAAATAACTAGGAGGGAGATGGCTGAGTTATATAGTAAGATAAGTTTAACTTAGACAAACTGCCTGTTTTCCAAAGTGACTATACCAGTATGCATTCCCCACAAATTTATCTTTCTTGTTTTTAAATGTTAGCCATTCTAACTGATATGCAATAATAATTTCACTGTCATTTTAATTTACATTTCTCAGCAACTAACAATTCTCAGCATCCTTGCTCATCTGCCACGTAGAAATTTCTTTAGAAAGAACCTACTCGGGTGGCGCCTGTGGCTCAGTGGTAGAGGGCCAACCCCATATACCAAGGGTGGCGGGTTCAAACCTGGCCCCAGCCAAACTGCAACAAAAAAAATAGCTGGGCATCGTGGTGGGCGCTTGTAGTCCCAGCTACTCAGGAGGCTGAGGCAAGAGAATCGCCTAAGCCCAGGAGTTGGAGGTTGCTGTGAGCTGTGTGATGCCATGGCACTCTACCAAGGGTGACAAAATGAAAAAATAAATAAATGAATGAATAAATAATTAAAAAAAAGAAAGAACAAACCTACTCGGCTCAGTGCCTGTGGCTCAAGCGGCTAAGACACCAGCCACATACACCTGAGCTGGCAGGTTCGAATTCAGCCCCGGCCCGAACAAAATGATGGCTGCAACAAAAAAATAGCCAGGCCTTGTGGCGGGTGCCTGTAATGTCAGCTACTTGGGTGGCAGAGGCAGGAGAATCTTTTGAGCCCAGGAGTTGGAGGTTGCTATGAGCTGAGACGCCAGGGCATTAACCCAGGGCGACAGCTTGAGGCTCTGTCAAAAAAGGAAGGAAGGAAGGAAGGGAGGGAGGAAAGGAGGAAGGAAGGAAGGAAAGAAGGAAGGAAGGAACAAACTACTCAAATGTTTTGCTCTTGGCTCAGCACTCATAGCACATTGGTTACAGTACTGGCCACATGCACCAAGGATGACCATTTTGAACCCAGCCCAGGCCAGCATGACAATTACAACAAAAAAATAACCAGGCGTTGTGGCGGGCGCCTGTAGTCCCAGCTACTCGGGAGGGTGAGGCAAGAGAATCGCTTGAGCCCAGGAGTTTGAGGTTGCTGTGAGCTGTGACACCACAACAGTCTACCGAGGATGATGTAGTGTGACTTTGTCTCACAAAGAAAAAAGAGCTGGATATCCTGGCACGGTGGCTCATGTCTATAATCCTAGCACTCTGGGAGGCTGAGGCGGGTAGAATGCTTGAGCTCACGAGTTTGAGACCAGCCTGAGTAACAGCAAGACTCCATTCTCTACTAAAAATAGAAAATCTGAGGCAAGAGGATAGCCTGAGCCCAAGTTTGAGGAGTTTGAGGTTGCTGTAAGCTGTGACACCATGGCACTCTAGCCAGGGCGACAGCTTGAGACTGTCTCCAAAAAAAAAAAAATAATTTTTTTTTGCTCTTTTCTTATTGGGCCGTTTATGTTCTATTACTGAATTTGGGGAGTTGCTTTTATATTCTGAATTCAAATTGTTGGCCAGATATATTCTGCAAATATTTTTTCCAGACTATGGTTTTTATTCTCGTAACAGTAGCTTTAGAAGTTCTTAACTTTCATCAATTTCTTGTGTTTTCTTTTGTAAGTTTTATAGTGCAAACTTTTCTATTTAGGTCTATGATCCATTTGGAGTTAACCTTTTATACACAGTATGAAATAAATGTTTGAATTCATTTTTCAAAAAATTTAAATATGCTGGGCAGCACCTGTGGCTCAAAGGAGTAGGGGGCTGGCCCCATATGCTGGAGGTGGCAGGTTCAAACCCAGCTCCGGCCAGAAATTTCAAAAAAAAAAAAAAAAAAATTTAAATATGCTATTATTCCAGCAGCATCTATAAGGTGTCCACAAAATCTTCCCTAAAGTCACCACACATAGAGACAATAGGAAATTGTAGGTAAATGTACTTTTATTTACAAAATATTCATTACAAAATTTACAAAGAGGTAGCCAACATGTAGAGAATATTTTGTAAAACTCTGTAATGAATATTTTATAAATAAAGGTAAATTTAGCTTTAATTTCCCATTTTCCCTATGTATGGTGACCTTAAGGGCAACTTTTGGGATATCCTGCAGTGAAAAAGATTATTCTTTACCTATTGAATTGCCTTGGCACTCTGTCAAAAATCAAATAACCATATACAACTTATTTGGCGTTCTATTTCATGACTATTCTGTTACTTTGATCAATGTATTTGTTCATATACAACAGTCTTGTTAACTATAGTTTTATATTAAGTCTTGAATTCAGTAATGCAAATCTTCCAACTTTATTCTTTTTAAAACTTGTTTTGACTATGCTAGGTATTCTACATACATTTTGGAGTTACTTTGTCAATTTCTACCAAAAAATTACACTTAATCTATATATCAATTTGGGGGAAAACTACCATTTTAAAAGTATTGAGTTTTCTAATCCATAAGTAAGGCATATCTATTTGTTTCAGATTTTTAATTTCTCTCAGCAACCTTTGTAGTGTTTAGTATACAATTCTTATGTGTAATTTGTTAAACTTATACCTAAGCATCTCACTTTTGTTATTTTATTCTATTTTTTTTTTTTTTTTGTACAGACAGAGTCTTACTTTGTCACCCTCGGTAGAGTGCTATGGCTTCATAGCTCACAGCAAACTCCAGCTCTTGGGCTTAGGTGATTCTCTTGCTTCAGCCTCCCGAGTAGGTGGGACTACAGGTGTCCACCACAACGTCTGGCTATTTTTTGATGCAGTTTTGGCCGGTTCAAACCTGCCACCCTCGACATAAGGGGACGGCGCCCTACTCACTGAGCCACAGGTGCCGCCCTGTTATTTTATTCTAAATAATTTTGTAAAAAAGAAAAGCTTTAAGCTCGGCGCCTGTGGCTCAATGGGCTAAGGCACCAGCCACATACACCTGAGCTGGCGGGTTTCCAGCCCAGGCCCGCCAAACAACAATGACGGCTGCAACCAAAAAATGGCCAGGCGTTGTGGCGGGTGCCTGTAGTCCCAGCTACTTGGGAGGCTGAGGCAAGAGACTTGCTTGAGTCAAGGAATTGGAGGTTGCTGTGAGCTGTGATGCCACAGCACTCTATCCAGGGTGACAGCTTGAGGCTCTGTCTCAAAAAATAAAAATAAAAATAAAATAAAATAAAAGTAGAAAAAAAAAAGAAAGAAAAGCTTGAAAACACAATTCACATACCACAAAGGTCTATTTTTATGTTTTTATTTTCGAGACAGAGTCTCTCTTTGTCGCCCTGGGTAGAGTCCAGTGGTGTCATCTTAGCTCATAGCAATCTTAAAACTCTTGGGTTCAAGCAATCCTCCTGCCTCAGCCTCCCAAGTAGCTGGGACTACAGGCACCAGCCACAATGGCCAGCTAGTTTTTTTCTATTTTTAGTAGAGTTGGCATCTTGCTCTTGCTCAGGCTGGTCTCAAACTCCTGAGCTCAAGCAATCCACCTACCTCAGCCTCCCAGAGTGCTAGGATTACAGGCACCCACCACTGCCCCTGGCCTAAAGGTCACCCTTTTAAAGTGTGCTAATTGGTGATTTTTAGAATATTCTGAGCTGTGTAACTATTACCACAATTTAAATTTAGAATATTTCATCACCCCCAAAATAAACATGTATCCATTAAAGTTAGTCCTTATCTCTCCTACCCCTCTGGCAATCACTAATCTACTATATTTTGTCTTTATGAATTTGCCCATTCAAAACATTTCATAAATATAGAATCATATTACATGTGATGTTTTGTGACTGGCTTCTTTCACTTACTATGTTTTCAAGGTTCATCCATATTACAACAGCAGTACTTCATTCCCTTGTAGGGCTGAATACATTCTATTATATGAAAACACCACATTTTGTTTATCCATTCATCAGCTGGTAGACATTTGGGTCATTTCTGGCTATTATGACTAATGATACTATGCACATTTCCTGTGGAAGTTTTTTTGTTTTTTTTGAGACAGAGACTCAAGCTGTCACCCTGGGACAGAGTGCTCTGATATCACAGTTCACAGCAACCTCCAACTCCTGGGCTCTAGCAATTCTCCTGCCTCAGTTTCCCAAGTAGCTGGGACTACAGGCAACTGCTGCAATACCTGGCTATGTTTTGGTTGCAGCCGTCATTGTTGTTTGGCGGGCCCAGGCTGGATTTGAACCCGCCAGCTCAGGTGTATGTGGCTGGCGCCTCAGCTGCTTGAGCCACAGGAGAGGTTGCACCGAGGCTCCTGTGGAAGTTTTTGTGTAGGTGTTTTTATTTCTCTTAGGTATATATACTCAGGAGTAGAACATGGGCCATATGATAACCCCATGTTTTACATTTTGAGGAATGACCAAACTGGTTTCCAAAATGGCTGTATGACTTTACATTCCTACCAGCGAAGTTTAAGTGTCAAAATTTCTCAGCATCATGGCTCAGCGCCCGTAGCTCAGGGAGTAGGGCGCCAGCCACATACACCAAAGCTGGCACGTTCGAGCCTGGCCTGGGCCTGCCAAACAACAATGAAAACTGCCACCAAAAAATAGCTGGGCGTTGTGGTGGGTGCCTGTAGTCCCAGCTACTCTGTGGCAGGCGCCTGTAGTCCCAGCTACTTGGGAGACTGAGGCAAGAGAATTGCTTGAGCCTAAGAGTTTGAGGTTTCTTTGAGCTGTGACGCCATGGCACTCTACCAAGGGCAACATAGTGAGACTGTCTCAAAAAAAAAAAAAAAATTTCTCAGTATCTTCACCAATATTTGTTACTGTTTTATTTTTTATTATACCTAACAGACATCCTAACAGGTGTAAAGGGTCATCTTACTATGGTTTTGATTTTAACTTAGCCAATGATGACTAATATGTTGAATATCTTGGCTTGGCGCCTATGGCTCAAGTAGCTAGGGCGCCAGCCACATACACCTTAGCTGGCAGGTTAAAAACCAGCCCGGGCCCGCCAAACAACAATGACGGCAACAACCAAAAAATAGCCAGGCGTTGTGGTGGGCTCCTGTAGTCCCAGCTACTTGGGAGGCAGAGGCAGGAGAATCTCTTGAGCCCAGGAGTTGGAGGTTGCCGTGAGCTGTGATGCCATAGCACTCTACCCAGAGCGACAGCTTGAGGATCTGTCTCAAAAAAAAAAAAAAAAAAAATGTTGAATATCTTTACATGTGCTTATTGACCATTTGTGGATCACTGGATAACTATCTATTCAGACGCTTTGCCAAAGTTTTAACTGGGTTGTCTTTTTATTACTGAAGTATAAGAGTTCTTTATAATGTGAGATACAAGTCCAGGATAAATATATGATTTTTAAACACTGCTTTCCACTCTATGAGTAATCCTTTCCATTTTCTTAAAGGTAGCATGAGTAGCACAAATGTTTTTAATTTTGATAAAGTCCAATTATTTTTTCCTTTGTCATTCATGCTTTTAATGGCTGACTTGAGAAATCAGTACCTAGCACACGTGGTGGTTCACACCTGTAATCCTAGCACTTTAGGACTGGCTAAGGTGGAAGGCCTACTTTAAGTCAGGAGTTCAAAACCAGCCTGAACAACACAGTGAGACCCTGTCTCTCTAAAAACTAGAAAAATTAACCAGGCATGGTGGCACGCACCTGTAGTTCTAGATACTCAGGAGGCTGAGGCACAG
Source organism: Perodicticus potto (assembly GCA_963574655.1). Classification (NCBI taxonomy): domain Eukaryota; kingdom Metazoa; phylum Chordata; class Mammalia; order Primates; family Lorisidae; genus Perodicticus; species Perodicticus potto. The sequence continues at coordinate 8,175 of CAUYRH010097934.1, forward strand.
GAAGATCACTCACTTGAGCCCAGAAGACTGAAGTTACAGTGAGCTATAATGACATCACTGCACTCTAGCCTAGATAACAGAATGGGATTCTGTCTCAAAAAACAGGAGGGGGGCAGTGCCTATGGCTCAAAGGAGCAGGGCGCCGGCCCCATATGCCAGAGGTGGTGGGTTCAAACCCAGCCCTCGTCAAAAACTGCAAAAAAAAAAAAAAGGAAAAGAAGACAAAAAGAAAAATAAATCACTACCTAATGTAAAGTCATGAAAATTTATGCCTACATTTTCCCTAAGAATATTTTATTTTACATTTAGGTTTTTTGATCCATTTTGAGTTAATTTGGATGCGAGGTAGGAGTCCAAATTTATTCTTTTGCTACAAATTTAAATTTAAATATAATTTGAAATGTTCAACTATTATTTTTAAAATACTCACGTCATTTTTTGTGTTTTTCAAATCATGATAGCAACCATTCTCTATATTAAAACAACCTACACACCTATGTCCTTACTTTAGTAATGGAGCCTAGAAGCAATAACACTCTAGCAACAAAAGTATATATCTAGTACCTAGATCCTGGCTTGTAATACTATTTTCTAAGAAAAAGGAACCAAGGCTCCTAGGAAAAATGGCTCACATAAGATGAACCTAAAGTATCCTGTAGTGAAAGAAAGTAAGAAAGTGCTAGAAGAAAGAACAAAAAGAAGAGAAAAAGAAAAAAAATCCTATATTCATGTCAAAGATAGTAAGGTAAATTGAAAAAGTTCCCAATGACCAAAGCTGGGACATTTTAAGCAATCAAAAAGTAATACTGAATTATAACCCAAAGTATAAAATAAATATCCATGAGTCTGTACTGATATAATTAAATGACTGGACAAATAAACATAGGGAAAGTGACAAATCCCCCTTGAAGAATTCCAAATAAATTGCATAAATTCTCTACACTCGAAGAGAGGGGACCAAACTTCTGGCTTCTCAAATGTGGACTACACAGAGTGACCTCTTTCCAAAGAGTACAACATTGAAAGGAGAGAAAAGAGTAACTTTACAATTTAGAAACATGACAAATACTACCTCAACCAGGTGATAAAGGTCATTACCAATACTGAAAAGTCATGGTGACAGTATGTATCCTTAATATGAAGTGATAAAAATAACGCTTTGCTTCTGTGGTGTTGCTCCCCAAAACCCATAATACCAGTCTAATCATGAGGAAAAACATGAGGCAAATTCCAAAAGAAGGGCATCCTACAAATTAAGTGACCACTACTACTCTCCAAAACTGTAAAGGTCACCAAAGACAAAATAAGCCTGAGAAACTGTGGCAGAAAAGAGGACTCAAGATAAAGAAATGTGGTTTCCCTGGAGAAAAAGGAAATGATATTAAGTAAAAACTATGGAAATCTTAATAAACTATCGACTTTATTTAATAATATCAATAATGTATCAATATTGGTTTATTAATTGTAACAAACATAGGGGAAACTGGATGCTGGGGTACTCAAGAACTATTGTCTTAATTTTTGTGTAAAATGTAACAGTTCTAAAAAATATAGTCTACTGGCTCGGCGCCTATAGTTCAGTGAGTAGGGCGCCGGCCACGTAGAGGGAAGCTGGTGAGTTCGAGCCCGGCCCAGGCCAGCTAAACAGCAATGACAGCTGCAAGCAAAAAACAGCCAGGCTTTTTGCAGGCGCCTGTAGTCCCAGCTACTTGGGAGGCTGGGGCAAGAGAATTGCTTAAGAGTTAGAGGTTGCTGTGAGCTGTGATGCAAAGGCACTCTACCAAGGGCGATGGAGTGAGACTCTGTCTCAAAAAAAAAAAAAAAAAGAGTCTACTACATTTAAAAAGACCTACAAAGTCAGTCGTGCTAAATGTAAACAAAAATTCCTAAGAGTAAAAATAATGGTACAAATAATCTAATTTATAAACACCAAGGTATTTGGGGTGAGTGGGTGATGTTCCTTATAATCTATGCCAACTCCAGTCATCTAACAGGCAAGAAGTCCTCACACCTCTTGATGAGCTCCCAGCCTCCACACATGCTCCTGTGCCCTTCAGCCTCAGCCTGAGTTATTCTCTTAAAAGTAAAGTCAAATCATGAAACCCCTCTCTTCAAGTCTTTCCATTGGCTTTCCATATTCTAAGTAGAAGCAAAAATTCTTACAATGATCCTCAATGCACTAAAAAATCCACTTGCTGCCCTCATATTTCTCATTTATCTCCTATCTTTTACTCTAGCCGCACAGGTCTCCTGGCTCATCCCTCAAATTAACAAAGCTGGTTCACTTCTTTATTTCCCCATAGGTCTCTTCTTCAATTTTACCTAATTGAAGACTTCCCTGATCAGCTCATAAAAAAAATAAGTCTTACTGTATCCTCTTTCCACATTCCCTCTCTTTGTTATTCTTCTCCACGAACTAATAAACACGCAACATATTATATATTTAGTATATACAGTATGCTAGCTTACTTATTATTCATTAAAATGTAAACTTCATGAGGACAGGGTCTTTGCTTTATTCACTATTACATCTCCAACACCCAGAATAGTATGTGGCACATAGTATATACACATAAAAAATTGGAACTCATTTCCAATTTCAATAGAGAAAACCTTTAAATTAGAGCTAGGTTATCTCAAACATTTACTGAGTGCCTACTTGATTGGCATGCATTATTTTAAGTACTGGAGACTGAAAAAAGAAAGATTAAACCAGCAAGTCTATTCTAATTAAAAACTGAATAATCGCTTGGCGCCTGTGGTTCAACGGGCTAAGGCGCCAACCACGTACACTTGAGCTGGCGGGTTCAAATCCAGCCCGGGCCTGCCAAACAACAATGGTGGCTGCAACCAAAAAATGGCCGGGTGTTATGGCAGTAGTAGTCCCAGCTACTTGAGAGGCAGAGGCAAGAGACTTGCTGGAGCCCAGGAATTGGAGGTTGCTGTGAGCTGTGATGTTACAGCACTCTATCTGGGGTGAAAGCTTGAGGCTCTGTCTCAGAAAAAAAAACAAAAAAACTGAATAATCTAAGAAACCTCCTGAGGCTGGGCCCATAGCACAGTGGTTGCGGCACCTGCCATATACACAGAGGGTGGCGAGTTCAAATCCAGCCTGGGCCAGCTAAACCACAATGACAACTATAACAAAAAATAAAAATAGCCAGGTGTTGTGGTAGGTGCCTATAGTCCCAGCTACTTAGGAGGCTGAGGCAAGAGAATTGCTTAAGCCCAGGAGTTGGAGGTTGCTGTTAGCTGTGACACCATGGCACTCTACCCAGGGACACACAGTGAGACTCTGTCTCAAAAAAATAAAAAAAATAAAAAACATCCTGAATAAACTGAGATTTTTATTAGTTTTAGACATTATATGAGGATTTTCAAAATAAGCTGTGATCTATTTGAGCCATCATCCAATTGTTTTAATTACTGAAGCTCAAATTAAAAGAGTTCCATACCGTTACTCATAAAGCAAGCAATTATCCTCTCCACCATTACAAAATAGTTTTTGACAACTTATATGTAAGTACAATGGGATAAAGATTATATGTGAGGGTGGCGCCTGTGGCTCAGTCGGTAGGGCGCCGGCCCATATACCCAGGGTGGCGGGTTCAAACCCGGCCCTGGCCAAACTGCAACAAAGAAAATAGCCGGGCGTTGTGGTGGGCACCTATAGTCCCAGTTACTTGGGAGGTTGAGGCAAGAGAATCGCCTAAGCCCAGGAGTTGGAGATTGCTGTGAGCTGTAACGCTATGGCACTCTACTCAGGGTGACAGCTTGAGACCCTGTCTTAAAAAAAAAAAAAAAAAAAGACAGACTACATGTACGGGACTTATTTTATCATACTTTTGCTGCACCTTTTTATATTTAGATATGCAGAGATACAAATACTACTGTAACAGTTGCCTAGAGTATTCAGGATTATAGCCTAGGCAACAAGCTGTGCCACATAGCCTAGATGTGTAGTAGAATGTACCATTTAGGTTTGTGTAAGATGTTCAAAGACATCACCTAATAACTCATTTCTCAGAACATTTTCCCTTCGTTAAGCAATACATGACTGCATGTAATATCCTGAATAAGCAAATCCATGGAGACAGAAAGATTACTGTGTTTGCCAGGGACTAGGGAAAGGAGATGGAAGATATTTCTAATGGCTATGTGTTTGCTAATGGTTACGGTATGAAAATGCTCTAGAATTAGATAATGGGAGGCCGGGCTCACAGTGGTTTATGCCTGCAATCCTAGCACTTTGGGAGGCTAAGGTGGGTGGATTACCTGAGCTCACAGGTTCAAGACAAGCCTGAGCCAGAGGGAGACATCCTTAAAAATAGCCAGGTGCTGGGCGGCGCCTGTGGCTCATTGAGTAGGGTGCCGGCCCCATATACCGAAGGAGGCGGGTTCAAACCCTGCCTCGGGCAAACTGCAAAACAGAAAAAAAAAAAAACAGACGTTGTGGCGGGCGCCTGTAGTCCCAGCTACTTGGGAGGCTGAGGCAAGAAAATTGCCTAAGCCCAGGAGTTAGAGGTTGCTGTAAGCTGTGTGATGCCACGGCACTCTACCGAGGGTGATAAAGTGAAACTCTGTCTCTACAAAAAAAAAAAATAATAATAATAGCCAGGTGTTGTGGCGGGCACCTGTAAGTCCCAGCTACTTGGGAGGCTGAGGCAAGAGAATCTCTAGAGCCCAAGAGTTTCAGGTTGCTGTGAGCTATGACTCCATTGTACTCCACCGAGGGCAACAAAGCGAGACTCTGTTTCAATAAATAAATAAAATTAGATAATGGGGATGTCGCACAACCTTGTGAATACTCTAAAAACTATTGAATTGTGTGTTTTAAATGTCCAATTATATGGTATGTGAATTATATTTTAGTCATCCAACTTTAGTGATCTTTGGAAATTTTCATGACCTACACAACGTTATTGAATAAGTAGTTTATAGCTAAGCCTTGCCGTCATGCATGCTTAAATAACCCGATGCATAAATAAATAACCTCATGCCACTGGTTTGTTGAAATTGAGTATCTACTGTGGCCCACCATAACCCTTCCTAGTCCGCAAGCCCTGAATTAGTGGTAGGGAAAGAAAATGTGGACTTTTACCATCCTTCTACATACTCTAAATATTATCCAAGCTGATATCTATAAAAGACAAATCAGCTGAGGGATTTGTCTCAATCTTTGCACTCTCAACTTAGCATAAACTCTTCCATCTCGAGAATAAGGAGGGTCTGAATTTTGCAAGGGGAAGAATCATCTTCTTTCATTTGCTGTCACTTAATCGCCCCCCCCACAAGCCTAGGAAACTTACATGATGTCACTTAATTTTTTTTTAAAAAATTGATCTTTTCCTCAAAAATCAAAACAAATCAGTAAAGATTATTCAGTTATCACTCTCTACCCTGTTTACCCTAAGTATGAACATTTTTTCGTCAATTTCATTATAAGAAGATTAAATTTTAAGTAGATTAGAATGTGGAGGCAAAAATCTCCTCAAGATTGGAAATAGTGGCTCACTTGAACCCAGAAATCTGAGATCAACCTGAGCAAAATGGTCAGATCCCATCTCTACAAAAACTAATATTAAACAAAAAATAACCAGCCTCAGTGCCTATAGCTCAGCAGCTAGGGCACTGGCCATATACACCAGGGCTGGCGGTCTTAAACTTGGCCCGGGCCTGACAAACAAGGACAACTATAACAAAAAAATAGCTGGGCGTTATGGTGGGTGCCTGTACTCCCAGCTACTTGGGAGGCTGAAGCAAGAAAATCACTGAAGCCCAAGAGTCTGAGGTTGTTGTGAGCTGGGACGCCATAGCACTCTACTGAGGGGTAAAGTGACAAAAAAGGAATGGGAAAAAAAGTATCCAATGTACTCAATACTATTATGAAACTAATATATAAATACTTACATACTCATACGAATGATAAAACACAAATATAGTCTAGCAAGGGGGAGGGGAAAGAAGCGGGGAAGGGTGACTGGTAACAGGAGGGAGAGCAATTGGTGGGATCTCCCCTAATGTGCACAATGCAAGGGTATGTTTCTTTTTTATGGGGGGGAGCCGAGCCTCAAGCTGTCACCCTGGATAGAGTGCCGTGGCATCACAGCTCACAGCAACCTCCAATTCCTGGGCTCAAGCGAGTCTCCTGCCTCTGCCTCCCAAGTAGCTGGGATTACAGGTGC
>CAUYRH010097935.1:0-11044 GCA_963574655.1 Perodicticus potto
CCCGCCCGCCAGCGCGCGCCGCGCGGGGTGGGGGAGAGATATTTTGATTCTGTCTTGGTAGGTTTTATGGTTCTAGGAATTCAACTGTATTTTCTAGGTTGTCCAGTGTGTTGGTATAAATTGTTCATAGTGTGCTATAAATGACGCCTGTATCTCTGGGTTGTCAGTTGTAATGTCTCCTCTGTTTCTGATTTTACTTATTAGAGTATTCTCTCTTTTTTCTTAGTTTAGCTAACAGTTTGTCAATTTTGTTTAGCTTTTCAAAAACCAACTCTTAGTTTTGTTGATCTTTGTAATTGTTTTCCTAGTCTTTATTTCATTTATTTCTGCTGTGATCTTTGTTATTTCCCTTCATCTACTTACTTTGAGCTTAATTTACTCTCTTTATACTTCCTAGAAGTATAAAATTAGGTTGTTTGATATTTTTCTTTTTAACTGATGTGGGCATTAATTGTTATAAATTTCTCTTTTAAATCTGTTTTTACTACATCTAATAGGTTGTGAGGTTTATCTCAAAATAATTTTAATTTTTCCTGTATTTTAGTAATTTCTTTTTGACTCAGTGGTTCAGAAGCATATTATTCAATTTTCATGCATTTAAAAATTTTCTATGATTCTTCCTATTATTGATGTCTAGCTTCATATAGTTGTAGGTATAAAATATAATTAATAAGATTTTGATTTTACATTTCTTAAGATTAGTTGTGTTGTATTATATGATCTCTTCTGGAGAATATTCCATGTGCCCTTCAGAAAAATGTTTATTCTGTTGCTGTTGAGTGTAATGTTCTGTATATATTCTGTTCTAAACTGTAGTTCAAGTTTAGTGTTTTCTTATTGATTTTCTATCTGGACAATTTGTCCATTGTTGAAAGTGTGGTAGTGAAATGCCCTAGTATTATTGTGTGGTAATCTATGACTTGCTTTAGATCTCTTAATATTTGTTTTCATATTTAGGTGATCTTATGTTGGGTGATTATTTATTTACATTTTTAATATTCTCTTACTGAATTGGCCCTTCTGTAATTATATAGCAACATTTTTTCCTCTTCTTTTTTAATGTACACAATTACATCTACAGCTATGAACTTCTTTTTTTAATCACTGCTTTCTCTGGGTCCCATAAACTTTGGTATGTTTTAATTTTCATTTGTCTGAGGTATTTTTAAATTTTCCTTGTGACTTCTTTAACTCACTGGTTGTTTAGGAGAGTGTTGTTAATTTTCATTTTTGTGGTTTTCTAGATTCTTTGCACTATTGAAATCTAGTTCCATTCCTTTGTCATCTTAAAAGATACTCATATGATTTTAATCTTCCTGAATTTGTTCAGATTTGTTTTGTGGCCTAACATGTGGTCTCTCCTAAAGAATGTTCCATGTGCACTTGACAAGAATGTACATTTTTCTATTGTTGGGTGATGTGTTCTGTATACATCTGTTGGTTTAAATTAGTCAATAGTTTTGTTAAAGTTTCTATTTTTCTTCTTGATCTTTTGTTTGTTGTCCTTTTCCTTATTGAAAGTAGAATATTGAAGTCCCCTACTATTATTATGTCACTATTTCTTTTTCAGTTCTGTGTGATTTGGCACAAAATTTTTATAATTTTTATATCTTTTTTGGAAAATTGAGCATTTTCTCTTCATGTAATATTTTTGTCTTTTGGAATCCTTTTTAATTTAAAGTGTATTTTTATCAAATATTAGCATAGCTATTCAGGGCTCTCTTTTGGTTTCCATCATACAGAATATCTTTTTTCAACCTTTCTTTCACTTTCAGTCTAGTTTTTTCCTTAGATCTATAATGAGTCTCTTACAGATATCATATAGTTTGATCCTGGTTTTATTTTTTTATTCATTTAGTCAACCTATGTCTTTCAATGGGGGGAGATTATTCCATTTAGATTTAAATTAATTACTTTATGGGAAGAAGTTCCTATTGCCATTTCTAATTGTTTTCTGTAAGTCATAGCTTTTTCTCTTTTCTTTTCTATCTTATTGCCTTCCTTTTTGTTTTATTGTTTTTTTATTGTGGTATGGTTTGATTCCCTTCTGTATATATTTATACATATTTTCTTTGTTATTACTATTGCAATTACATAAAACATCTTAAAGTTGTAAAGTCTATTTTAAACTGATAACAACTTAAGCACAATTGTATCCAAAACTTCACTCCTCTATAGCTTCACGCCCTGTTTATGTAATCAGTGTCACAAATTAAATTTTTTATATTGCACACAAATTACCATAAATATAGAGTTTTTAAATAATATTTTTTAATTTAAATTCTATGTATTCAAATTTCTGTCTCTGATTTTCCATGTTTTGACTTTTACTAGAGAATCTTATATTTTCATATGGCTTTATTTTGAATGTGGTCTTTATATGTCTATTTGGATTCCCTTTAACATTTGTTGTTGAGCAGGTCTAGTGATAATGAACTTACATGAGAATTGTTTATCTCGAAGGATATTAATTGCATCTTCATTTTTTAAGAGTGGTTTTACTGAATGTAATATTCTTGGTTGGCAGTATTTTTTTCCTCAACATCCTAAATATATCATCCCTGTCCCTTTTTCACTCCAAAGTTTCTGCTGAACAAACTAGTGGTAATCTTGGGAATCTCCCTTGTGTGTGACAAATCACTTTTCTCTTGCTACTTTCAAGATTCTTTTGTTGTCTTTGACTTTAGATAGTTTATTATGTGTCTCCGTGTATTTTCCTTTGGATTTATCTTAGTTGGAGTTCTTTAAGGTACTTGAACCTGTATGTACATTTTTCCCCCTCAGATTTAGGCTATCTATTTGGGTTATTATCCTCTCTGCTCTTTTTTTTCTCTACTTATTTCTTTACATTTGGCTTCTGTTCCTTTGATTGGGCCTAGTTTCCCTATTTTTATGCTTTTTAACTTTTTCTGGGATGTGGACATTTTTAAAAACAGTAATCTCTTCTAGTTTTTGTGTACTGGCGTTAAGCAGGAAAAGACCTTCAATATTTACCTGGCTAAAGGTTTTGAGATGCTAAAATCTTTTATGACCTCTTGCTTTCTCTGACTTCTGCCTGGAGAACTACAAAGCTAATGTGTTACTCATCTGTATTTTCAGCTGTTTCCAAAGACTGGTGCTGGTTCCGTATGAATCAATCTCTGAATCAAGCAAGGAAGAAGTTGTTTCCTCAGACAGCCCTGAGACAAGCCAGAATATTGGACAGATAGTCCACTAATTAGTTTCCATCCCAAGAAATGAGCCCTTGTATATGGGGGTTCCTTCCAGTTGCTCTGTACTATGTTACCCACAGGGAGAGGAAGGTATGAATGAGCATGCCAAACATCAGGAATTACCCTACCTGTTTTCTGAAATTTCTTCTTGGTTTTACAATGGCCTGTATTCTCTAGCTTTTCCACTGACCTCTAAAGTTCTCATAGAGATATTCTTTTCTGTATATTTTTGTGAACTCAGTGTTTCTGCTAGGGAAGAAAACTTTCTACTTGGCCATTTGACTAACTTCACTTTACACAGACTCTCTTGATATAAATATTCACAGATTCTGAGAACTAGACATGGGCATCTATGCATAGTATATTATTTATCATAGTACACTACCCTTTCTTTCAAGTTGACTTCTTTCTGTCTTAGTTTCATTTCATTCTTTCCTTCATTTTTCCTTCATTCTAGCCTTCCTTCCTTCACAAGAAAAAGAAGTTTATTTATCCTACCTGTGAGAAGAATCATATAATGATTACTCAGTCTCTCAATGGGTTCTATAAATTTATATACCCTATTTTTAGAAGGGAGAGAGAGGGATGAGCAATATAGGTAATTCTGGCTAGGGATGATAGATAGGTACTTGAGAAAATGAATGGGTAGGTGGATTGGGGAACAGATTGACTTGTAAATCAACCTGAAAGACAGATATTATATTTAAAATAATTTCAGGTTTGGTTGCATTCTTGTTCTTCCTTCCTGCCGTATATTGAGATAACTTCTCTCCTTTCTCAAGTTCACTTCTCTGTTAGATCTTATGTTTGGCAGGAAGGCTGACAGTTGCCCTAGTTCATCTTTTTTGTTTAAAGTCTAGGGGAGGAAGCATAAAGATTTCTATATAATGTTAATAAATATTCTCAGATTTTTCTCTCTACTCGATTCACATGTCCAATGCCGAAACTATCACTGTACTCAAGGAAAACACAATGGTCCAGATGTTCCTTTCTGACTTCCATTCCCTCCCTGAGAGTCAGATCCATAGCACTTAGAGAGAAAAAGAGAGAATATGGAGTGGACTATTTTAGATAAAAGCCACCCTTCAAGGAATATAAGAATATTAATACCAGCAGATGGGAATTAGTACTTAATTTTCAAACATGATGAAAATACTGAAATTTTTGTGACTGAGTGTTGATACCTTTCACATAGGGATGCCAAAATTGATATTGATGTCTATAATCTTTTCAGTCATGGTCCTGCTTTACACTCAGTGGTGTAGCTGAGTGGCTTTTGACCAAATGTATAAGCTTTATTTTATGGACTAATTGGTGTCTGTGTCTTATTTACTACATATGCCCTGAAGTGACTTCTTTTGACTTAGATCTGCCTCTATCAGGGACTTAATTAGGGTGATCACTTTTGACAGTTTGAAATAATGCCTCTTTAAAGATGAATGCAAAATTATATATTAATTCTTAAAATACAAATTTTCCCAATTACAGAAGGGAAAAAGTAGAATAAGAAAGAAATCATATGTGTCTTCAAATAGTTAAAGTTTTGCTGTAGAAAGAGGCTGGCTAATGTTAAGTAGGAGAATACACTTTTTTGGCTTGATATAGAGAACAGCTTCTTAATCACTGTAAGTGTCCAAAAAGAAATAGGAATTTATTGCAGGTGTTTGAACTTTCTCTCAGTGGAGGATTTTAAGAAAGAGTACAGAGGATCTTTTAAGATTTATAGAGGAGGATTCTTTCATTGTATAGGTTGGCCATCATAACTTCTATACTTTTCAACTAAAATTCAGTGATTTGCAATACCAGTTTTGGAGTTCAGCTATATTTTAAATAAAGCACAGCAAAATAACTGATACATTTTTACATTAGAATTTTATATCTATATATACATACATATGTAATAAACAAAAATATAACTTCTTAATTTTAGAAGGTTAAACTTTAAGACAAAATGCAGTTTTTTTCCATTTATATCAATAAGGTTGTAATACATAAACTTAAAAGAAAATTATGACTTGGTAAAATAATATCACAAGCATTGTACTTACAGTGTTCATTATGTGTGTCAGCACTTTACAAAAATTATTAATAGTGAGACTGAAGTTTTAGTAATGGAATTAAAGTACCGATCAATTATGATGTAATGTATTGACTTCAATTAAATCAGTATTAGCCTTCACTGAAGCTGGATGACAATGCAAATATAACTAAAAAATCATTAAATCTTTTTTCTGCTTTCTTAAAGACTGAAATTTATTCTTGGAAAAAATTCCTAAGAAAAAATTATAATTTTCTTTTCTTTTCCGTTTTTTTTTTTTTTTTTTTTTTTGCAGTTTTTGGCTGGGGCTGGGTTTGAACCCACCACCTCCGGTATACGGGTCTGGCACCCTACTCTGTTGAGCCATAGGCACCGCCCCTCTTTTTTTTTTTTTTATTAAATCATAGCTGTGTACATTAATGCAATCATGGGGTACAATGTACTGGTTTTATATACAATTTGAAATATTTTCATTGAACTGGTTAACATAGCTTTCATAGCATTTTCTTAGTTATTGTATTCAGATATTTATATTCTACATTTAGTAAGTTTCACCTGTACCCTTCTAAGATGCACCTTTCCTTGGTTTCCTGCAGTCAAGATTTACAGGTTTCTAATTTAGAGTCTTCATGCTTTAGCCTTAGTGTTATACTGACTTTTTAATAGATAGAACATCTATTGAATACACGCATAGGAGTACTACAACAGTATGCTGATTTCTGATGAGCCACTAAGGCAAAACATAAATAAGATACTAATATTGAGACTTGTGGCATATATTATTACACAAGACAGGAAAAAAAGCAAATTCTTCATTTCTTCACTAGTGCAGAACTAGCATTGAATTTAAATCATGTTGTGGAGACTATATAATCACTACTTTAATGACAATGTTTGTAAGGCCATTTTGTTTGATTTCATGTATTTGCTTTAAGTGTTATTAATAAGTCTTTCAGAGCACACTATTGGTGTCTAGAATTCATTAGAAATATATTTTGCAATTTATGGGTTGTAAATTCTCCTACAATAATGTGACGTGGTAATGGATTTTATATAGAGAGATCTACATCAATCTAAAACTTGTTGAATACAGAGTTATATGACTTAAAAATTATCTTAGATTATGTATTCTCTTGTTGCATATAATTAATTTGATGAATACACACTGAACTGAATTAACTATATAATTGAATTGTATTTTCTTTAGCTAATCTCTGCTGTGCTGTATAAGTCACACAAAGTTGATATATTAGGTATATTTTCTGTTTCATGGTTCTTATTTCTTTTTCTTGACAGTCAAACCTTTTATTGTAAATGTAATTGAAATAGCAATAACATTTTATTAATAGTAATAACATTTTAATTCTGATTCATGGTTATTAACTCTTGCTTGGGAATTCTTAAATGATGTTTCATCATCATTTAATTTCTTAAATGATGTTTCTAAACATAAAATTGATTCTGGTGACAATGTATTCTTTTCTCCAAGTTATCTCCTAGCATTTCTGAGTTTTAAAACCATTAATATATATAAAATACTTTCATCATTTGAGACTATTGGCTGATTTTTAGTAAATGTTAATATTGTACTTGGAATTTTTAGGAAAAGATTATTTCTATCAAATAGAAAGCATCTTAGACAGTGTTTCATACCTTCATATATCTCCCGTGTGCATACTCCAAATTTATTATTGTTCTTTCCTGCAGGACAAGGGATGTACCTAATTTTCCACCATCTTCCAGCTTTATTAAAACTTAGTTCTATTTTAATTTCTTGGTCTGTTTGCTTCAGAAATTTCGTGTTAAGTATTTAAAATTAGTTATTACTATGTCTAAGCTATGAGAATAAGGCAGATTTTCTGTGAATACGTTTAGCCTATGTTTGAATTCATCCCAATATTTAAGTTGTATTCATTTAAATATAAGGTTTTCAAGGTTAGTAATGTTAATTTTAATCTTTGTATTAGACATTTAGATTGATTTTACTCATTTGTACTTCACATGATTCTTTGCTGCCGATTGTATTCAGTCTTCTTGAATACGATTCTTTTTCTCATTTACATTTTCTTACAAGAAACAGCTTGATTTCTTTTTATTCTTTATTCTTTTATTTGCCAGAGTGGTAAAAGAAGATGGTGTGTCATTGTATTATTGGTATAGTAGGGATTTATTATTGAACAAACTTGGCTACTTAGCTCCCTAGTACAAGTTCTTTTTGTGAAATTGGCAATTCCAAACATTTGGGCATGCTTTTAAATTCAAGTGCTATATTTTATTTTAAGGATTTAGATTTCTGATAATCACAAGATTAATGGCTTTCATACATACAAGTATAGGTAGCTTCTATATCTTTCTCCCTTGTGTATATGAACTTTTGAATGAATACAATTTACTTTTATCTGAAACAGTTATCTCAGACAATAGTTTATGAACTTGACATTGCCAAATTTATATTTTTCCCTAAAAATGGTTATCTTCGTGGCAAATGGGAGCATTGGGGCACTCTTGGTTTTGCATTTTGCTTACATAGTTAACTTCTCTATACTCTATGTAAATTTCTTCTATAAATGTGATGTTCAAGTGAAAATTGCATCAGAAAAAGTTAAACAGGTGTGGAAGACCTTATTTAAGGCTACTGCAATAGGGAGGAAGGGCAGAACTAAGTCTAGACCCAACTTCGCTAAAGCAGAGAGGGTAGGTTATTTTTAAGGGCTATTTTATTCTCTAGCTAGTAGAAAAGTGTTAGAGCATATTTGGGGAATCACAGCCCACATGTATTTTCTAATTATCTTTAGCCAAAGGAAAATGTAAAATCATTTATTTCATGATAGAAGGTAGTTTTAGGACTTGCAGCAAGACTCCTAACCTCTGACAGAAACTGGGTGATTGTGCTGTTATCTCCGATGATGACGTATCAAAGGGGTGGCTCTCAGGTCCTTAAGAAAGACATTTCTAAGCTGTAAAACTGTCAAGAAGCTTTTAAAAAGATTTATATCTCAAAGGGGCAGAGAAAGAATTTACAATTTCAAATTTTCTAAAGGTAACATTTCAGAAAAAAAAGGAGACCAGAGCTTAGAGTCGGGAAAAGGCCCATCTAAGATTTAGGCAAGTGAGGTTGACTTTAAGGCCAATTCAGCTAGTGGCATTCTTAATTAAATGCATAGTGCATCTTTGAATTTCCTTACAGGTCAAAAACTTTTATTGACATAATTTATTTATTTATTATAGGAATTCAGCCATTCTCTCTAAACTTAAAGATTTGTGTAAACTTCAATACTAGTTATTATTTGAAGATAATTCATTTAAACAACATTTAATATTAAAAACAGCAGATGATTTCAGCATGGTGAAATCCAAGGTAACATCTTTCAGGGTTTGTTTGGAAAACAAGTGACATGTCTTAAGTTTAAATCTTTTATCCAGTGAGAATCTATTTTTATTAATGGTGAAAGGCATGGGTACAGTTTCAGTCTACTGCAGGTTGCCAGACAATTCACCCAGCACCATTTGTTAAATAGGGAGTCTTTTCTCTAGTGAATGTTTTTGATTGGCTTGTCAAAGATCAAATGACGATAAGTAGTGGGGTTCATCTCTTGGTTCTCTATTCTGTACCATACATCTACTCTCTGTTTTTGTGCCAGTACCATACTGTTTTGATCACTATAGATTTATAGTATAGCCTGAAGTCTGGTAACATGATACCTCCTGGTTTGTTTTTATTTCTGAGTAATGTACTTGCTATTTGAAGTTTTTTCTGATTCCATATAAAACAATGAAAGAGCTTATTTTTCAAGCTCTTTAAAGTATGACCATGGTGCTTTAATAGGGATTGCACTAAAGCTGTAGAGTGCTTTGGGTAGTGTGGACATTTTAACAATGTTGATTCTTCCCAGCCATAAGCATGGTATGTTTTTCCATTTGTTAACATTTTCGGCTATTTCTTTTCTTAGAGTTTCATAGTTCTATTTATAGAGATCTTTCACGTCCTGTCTTAGTTAAACTCCCAAATATTTCACTTTCTTTGACACTACTGTAAAAGGAGTAGAGTTCTTGACTGTTTTTTCAGCTTGACTATTGTTGGTATATATAAAGGCTACAGATTTGTGAGTATTGATTTTTTAACCTCAGACACTGCTATATTCCTTGATCATCTCTAAGAGTTTTTTGGTTGAGTGCCTGGAGTTTTCTAGATATGCAATTATGTAATCTATGAAGAGTGAAAGTTTGATCTCCTCTGTTCCTATTTGGATACCCTTGATGGCCTTCTTTTGCCTGATTGCAATGGCTAAGATTTCCAATACAATATTAAAAAGCAGTGGAGACAATGGGCAACCTTGCCTGGTTCCTGGTCTGAGTGGAAATGCTTTCAATTTAACTCCATTCAATACTATATCAGCTGTGGGTTTGCTCTTGATGTCCTCTATCAGTTTAAGAAAAGTACCTTCTATATCTATTTTCTTAAGTGTTCTGATCATGAAAGAATGCTGGATATTATCAAAAGCTTTTTCTGCATCTATTGAGAAAAATCGTATGGTCTTAATTTTTTATTTTATTTATGTGATGTATTATATTTATAGATGTACGTATATTGGACCATCCTTGAGATCCTGGGATAAAACCAAGTTGGTCATGGTGTATAATTTGTTTGCTGTGTTGCTGGATTCTGTTTGCTAGGATCTTATTGAATATTTCTGTATCTATATTCATTAAAGATATTGGTCTATAATTTTCTTAAGACATGAAACTATAAATATAATAGAAGAAAGTGCAGGGAAAACACTTGAAGAAATCAGCCTGGGAAAATATTTTATGAGGAGGACCCCCCAGGCAATTGAAGCAACACCAAAAATACATTACTGGGACTTGATCAAACTAAAAAGCTTCTGCACAGCCAAGAACACGGTACATAAAGCAAGCAGAGAGCCTTCAGAATAGGAGAAGATATTTTCAGGTTATGTTTCTGACAAAGGTTTAATAGCCAGAATCCACAGAGAACTTAAATGTATTAGCAAGAACAGAACAAGTGATCTCATCTCAGGGTGGGCAAGGGATCTGAAGAGAAACTTCTCTGAAGAAGACAGGCGCACGGCCTACAGACATGTGAAAAAATGCTCATCATCCTTAATCATAAGAGAAATGCAAATCAAAACCACTTTGAGATATCATCTAAATCCAGTAAGATTAGCCCACATCACAAAATCCCAAAACCAGAGATATTGGCGTGGACGTGGAGAAAAGGAACACTTCTACACTGCTGGTGGGAATGCAAACTAATACATTCCTTTTGGAAAGATGTTTAGAGATCACTTAGGTATCTAAAAATAGACCTGCCATTCGATCCTGCAGTTCATCTACTAGGTATGTATCCAGAAGACCAAAATAACTTTATAACAAAGATATTTGCACCAGAATGTTTATTGCAGCCCAATTCATAATTGCTAAGTCATGGAAGAAGCCCAAGTGCCCGTCTCCCTACAAATGGATTAATAAATTGTGGTATATGTACACCATGAAATCTTATGCAGCCTTAAAAAGATGGAGACTTTACCTCTTTTATGTTTTCATGGATGGAGCTGGAACATATTCTTCTTAACAAAGTCTCTCAAGAATGGAAGAAAAAGTATCCAATGTACTCAGTCCTGCTGTGAAATCAATATATAAGCACCCACACTTCCATATGAAAGCTATAACCCAACTATAGCGCAAGATGAAAGGGAAAGAGGAGGGGAAGGTAAGAAGATGGGGGAAGATAAGTGGAGGGAGGGTAATTGGTGAGACCACACTTATGGTGCAT
>CAUYRH010097938.1:0-21414 GCA_963574655.1 Perodicticus potto
ACAGGTGAAACTTACTAAATGCAGAATATAAATGTCTTAACACAATAACTAAGAAAATGCCATGAAGGCTATGTTAACCAGTTTGATGAAAATATTTCAGATTGTATATGAAACCAGCACGTTGTACCCCATGATTACATAAATGTACACAGCTATGATTTAATAAAAAAAGATTAATAAATTATAATAGCTTAAAATATTTTAATCTTTATAATAATATGTATATACCAAATATTAAAGTTAATTTTATAATTCATATGTAGTCACAAACAAAGGTTTTACTACCTAATTTTTCCAAACCAGGTACTAAAATAAACTTGCTCAAACTATTTGCAGAAAATGCATTTGAGTCTAGGAATTTGATTAGTTTTCATGCCTACAGTATTAAGAAATTATTAAAGGAATCTTAGCATAAACAGGAAAATGTTAGAAGCAGCAGGGGGTCAAGTAGTTTCTCTCAAACATATTATTTCATTAAACTAATAGTTCTTTTCACAAAATAATGTTTTTATAATGTATTATAAATCACTCTGGAGAGATTATTTATAATGGTTACTTCAATAGGGCATCATAGCTGGTTTACTCCACAGTGTCATTTTAATATTAATAAAAATATACTGGAGGAAAATGGTTTTTTTTAACTTAAATCATTTAATTTTAAAAATTAATATAAGCCACAATCAATTCAACTGCAAAATTATTTGATTAGTATCTACTATAAGTCTGGCTCTAGGCTAGCTACTAAAATAAAGTGATGAGTAAGGAACAATTCCAAACCTTAAGGAGCTATCCTGCTCTAACTAATTTTTTTGTTCTACTTTTTTTTCTTTTGAGTAAATCAAATCAGTTGTTTGCAAACTTTTTATATAAAAGGACAGATCATAAATATTTTATGCTTTTCTAGTTATTCAGTCTCTGTTGTAACATGGTTCCAATAAAACTTAATTTACATAAACATGCTGCTGACTGGATTTGGTCACTGGGCTGTAGTGTGCTACCAGTAGGTTGAATAACTTACAAATGCTTATTTAAGCATTTAAATTTTTATCATATCTGTCTTCTTAAAAATGCTTAGACCAGGAATATTGAAAATCAGATTACTAAAAAACAGAAAATCAGATTACAAAAAAAACAGATTGAGAGAAATCAAGAAAATTGTTAGAACTCAGATCTCCTTCAAGAGAACTGCTACTGGGGACAGAGTTGATGGATTGCCCCAGTTGCTGTCCCCTTGGATCTGTGACAGTGCTCACAGCACTTGCCCTAGGGCTTCTTGGAGCCAATAACAAAGCATGGCAGAGACATTAGTGCCATTGTCTTTCTGCCCAATATAGAACACCTTTGCTTGGTGATGCCACATCAGTTTGGATGAGACCTTGTGTACTGCAGTTTGAGGCTTCCCACCCTAATCCTTCCTTCCCTCTCTCTTTTCATGAGAAAAGATGCCAGACCTGCATTTTGGTCTCAAGGCTTTTGCTACTTATACTTGCTCTCCCTTCTTTATCCTCCTTGTGTCCCCATAAGTTAAGCTTGTTTAATCCTGTCTTGATGTTGGTTCCTTGGAAGACCTAAAATGATAATCACAGGTATGTAAAACATTGTTTACCTTTTCAGAGGGTTAGTGGAACCTCAAAGCCCATTTGTGGATTTCCTTGGGGTGTGAGAACACCAAGTAAAGAACCTCAGCAGATGGCACAATGAAAGGCAATTGAAAAATAGTTACTAAGTCAACGTTTGCATCATTCTGTTCTTATAGTAATAAACTATGGGCCAATGATTTAAAAATGATGTATAATCCAAATATAACATAATTAACTATATTTAAATTCTGGTTAAATTACAGTAACTTATTATTTCTTAAAAATCAAATAGAAGCCAGGAGTGGTGGTTCACACCTATAATCCTAGCATTTGGGGAGGCTGAAACAAGAAGATTACTTGAGATCTGGAGCTCAAAACCAGCTTAGGCAACAAGGCAAGACATCGTCTCTACAAAAAAAAAAATTTACATTTATCTGGATATGGTGGTGCATGCCTATAATTCTGGCTACTCAGGAGGCTAAAGCAAGGGAGATGGCTTGAGCCCAAAAGTTTAAGGTTGCAGTGAGCTGTGATAGCACCACTGCACTCTAGCACTGGTGACAGAATGTGACCCTCTCTCTCTCTCTCAAAAAAAAAAAAAAATCAAATAGAAAAGAGATAAACCATAGAAATTCCACAAATTAAAAAAATATATATTTAGTGTTTTTCAACAAATTGGTTTTCTGGGAAGAACACTGGACCCTGTAGTACCAAAGCTCAAATATTAGCTTATCCAGATTTGCTGAGTAACCTCTGACAACTCACTTACCCTAGAATGAAAGGGGTACACTTGATAATTTCTAAGGAATCTTTCACTTTGAAAATATTTTGATAATATTGTCAGGTGGTTAAAACTAACTCTAAGGCAAATATAATAACATCAGTAATGTAATTTCAGAAAAAAAGATTGTAATATTAAGTTTACTTAAAATCCTTAAGACCTGGCCCCTGATACAAAACCAATACATTGTACCCCATGATTGCATTAATGTACACAGCTATGATTTAATATAAAATAAAAATAAAAATAAAAAGATCTCGCCCTTGCTTCCTTTTCCAGCCTTACAAACTATGTTCTAGTAACACCTTCACTTTCCTTTTATTCCCAAGGTCATTCCTGCCTCAAAGTATAGTGCATTTGTTTGGAAAGCAGTTCTTTCTTTCTTTTTTTTTTTTTTGAGGCAGAGCCTCAAGCTGCCACCCCGGATAGAGTGCCGTGGCATCACAGCTCACAGCAACCTCCAACTCCTGGGCTCAAGCGAGTCTCCTGCCTCCTCCTCCAAAGCAGCTGGGACTACAGGTGCCCGCCACAACACCCGGCCATTTTCTGGTTGCAGCCGTCATTGTTTGGCGGGCCCGGGTTGGATTCGAACCCACCAGCTCAGGTATACGTGGCTGGCGCCTTATCCTGTTGAACCACAGGCGCCGAGCCTGGAAAGCAGTTCTTAAAGTTTTTCAAATAGTGAGTTCCTTCTCATAGTTCAGGTCTTGGTTCAAACACCACCAATGTGACAATCTTTTCTAAAATAACACCCCAAATTGTCTTTATCAGAATATCCTGTTATATTTTCTTATCAAAAATTATCACTATTTTGCTGGTTGGTTGTCTTTTTCCACTAGAATAGAAGCTCTATGGGGCAAACATTTTGTCTGTCTTGTTTTTCATTTTATCCACTAGAATGATGCCTGGTACATAGGAATCACTCAATAAATGTTTGTTAGTGAAAAAATGAATGAGTGAATGAATACATGCATGCTAAGAGAAAACACACATTTTAAATTTTAGAAGAGTGAAAGGAGTTATAAAAATTATCTCCCCTTCCATTTCTTTTCAGGGTCACACAGAAAAAAAATATAAACTTGGCTTTGTGTGCTGCATTTCACAATCAAGAGAAGATGATAACCCACATGTGAGCCAGGAGTAGCATTAGGTTTAGCTTTGGACTGGATTTTTCTGTGGGAGGTCAATAGGATTGTATGGTGATCAATACCAAGTTCATGTTCTATCTAATTGAGCTAACAGGCTTAAATGACTCGGCTTTTAATATCTAGAAACAAGTAAACATCAAAATAATTCTATTGATTTCCAAAGAGTTAAAAATCACAATGTCTAATAAAAAAGTCATCAAATAGCTCTATGAAAATTTAATTACTATGGAAAGGTTATATTAAGAATGAGTCATAGAAGTTTAAAGAAACCATTTTTTAAAAAGGTAATCCTGTAAACAAATTTTATGTCATAAAGTCCAAAGAACAAACATAAAGTCAATTCTTAGTTTTCCATGATAAAAATAGGAAATAGCTAATGAAGAAATAGCAGGAAGGGCATAGGTTTTGAAGTTTAATAGATCCTGACTCTGCCACTTTGGGCAATTTACTTAATTTCTCTGGGTCTCAATTTTTTAACTTGCAAAACAGAATTACTAAAACTTGTTTAAAAGATTTGGGAAACTCTAAAGCACTAAAAATAGAACTAGGGACATACATGGGTCAATTACGAAAGTTTTGAGATACACAAAAATCGAGAAAAATAAAATCCTCATGGACAGAAACAAATCAAGCCCTCCCAGCAACACTGATAAGCTGAGCAAGTTGAAACTTGCACAGGTAAATCAGAAAGGATGTTTTCTTGGAAGTGAAATACTGGACCATAACACAGTCTCTCTTAAAACCTTCATAGTGACCTACATAAATGGCAACGAAACTAAATAGGAAAAATGCATTGACAATGTAAGGGTGTGGCAGTCAGGAGTATGTGTGTGAGAGAGACTGATGTCAGAACCATTTCTGCAAGTCCACTTCCCTCACTAGAAACTGGATACTATCCCTCCCTTTGTAAAAATATACAATATGTACAGTTGAAAACTGGAATATTTTCAAGCTAGACCTTTTTCCCCTCAGAAAGACAAATGGCAAACAAGAAATAAGTAAGACTTTTAACCATATTAAAATAAATACTAATTTGACCTCACAATGAAAGTTTACCTGAAATCAAATTTGTCTATGCTATTATTTTCAATGTAATATGAATCTTTCATTTACCAAAGGTGATAAACTGTCATTCAGAATTGAAGAAAGGATGATGAGCAAGAGATAATTTATAAAGTACTCAAGAAGTTTTTGTTAAGATCTATTATGTTCATGAGCTATAAAAGTCAAAAGCCAATCATTGAGTAAGACATCCATTCACGTATTCAAAAATATTTTTGTATGCAGTGCCTAGTGCTGAGCACATGGATGTCATTTTCTCTGGGGGACAAAGTAGCAGTCACGTAATCAGTTTTATACAATTATACGTATATGTAAAGAGAAAGAAACCTTTCTGGGGTGACATACATAGAGATCTATACATGAATAAGAGTTAAATGGAAAAGGTTGTGATTTGAAGGTGGGAAAGTATATTTCAAATAAACAGAATTGCATATGCTGAGATCCCATGGCAAGAACGGGGGCTTCATCCAAGAATTAAGAGAAACCACTGTGGCTGGAGAACAAATTCTAGGGCGTTGTGATGAGGGAGGAAGCAGGAGAGGGAGGCAAGAGCCAAAACATGTAGAGTCTTTCAGGTCTTATTTAGGATTAGGGTCTTTATCTTAAAATCAATAAGAATCTATTGAAGAGATTTAAGGAAGGGGGTGAAATGCTCAGATCTGCATTTTGGAAGGTCATTTTAGCCTGTGGTATCAAGAATAGATTTCAGTGGAGGATTAGAGGGAATATATAGTAGCCACTCAAGAGACTACTACAGTAGACAAGATGAAAGATGATTACTTACCTTGGACTAATTCAGCAGCAATGGGGAGAAATAAATGAGGTCAAAAGATTTTTTTAAAACATAAAATTAAAGGACTTGCTGATAGAATATACAAGGAGGCAGGGTCAGGGATGGCAAGAGAACTATGGAAAGGAAGTTGTCTAAGATCTCTCCCTGGTTTCTTACCAGCACAACTAGGTGGAATGGAGGTATAATTCACTGAAAAATGAAACAGTGGAAGAGGGCCAGATCTGGGGCAGTTTTATTCATAATTTTATTAACCTTGAGTTGCCTTAGAGATATCCTTGCAAGCAGGAGGATTTAGGGCATGTAAGAGAGTTCTAGGTTGGAAATAGAGATTTGAAGGTCTTTGGTGACCTTTAATGTTATAGGGAGAGAATGTGAGATAAAAAGAAAAGGATACCTGGAACTAAGCCTTGAAAAACTGCAAGATATCATGCCAGGTAAAGGATGATGAACTTACAAAGGATCTTAAAAGAAATGAGAAAAATACACAACAAACCACTCAAGTCCAGGCATACATCTGGTGGTTTGTCTCTGATTAACAGACTGACTCCTGCTCTATTAAACAAAGCTTAACTCTTTCAGCCAATTGTCAACTAAAGACTCTTTACACCCACCTATAACCTATAAGCCCCCACTTTGAGATGTCCCACCTTTTTTGTTTTGTTTTGTTTTTGGCTGGGGTTGGGTTGGAACCCACCACCTCCAGCTTAAGGGGCCGGCGCCCTACTCCTTGAGCCACAGGCGCCGCCCAATGTCCCACCTTTTTTTTGTAAACCAATGTGTGCCTTCCCTCTCTTGATTGATGACTTTATCTATAACTCCTGCCTCCTTGACATGTATAAAACTAAACTGTAACCCCATCACAGTGACTCCACTTGCTCAAGTCCTCTTGGGTTTGGCTCTGGACCATGGTTCTCAAATTTGGCTCAGAATAAACCTCTTTAAATTAAAAAAAAGAAATGGCAAGAGAAGAAGGAGAAAAATTGGATTAGTATAGTATTCTAGAAAACAGTAGAAGAGAATGTTTTACATCCATTGCATAAGCACATACACACAAAATGTAAACTGTTGAAAGGTTTTTCTGAGGGAATAAGTTAGTAGTAATCACATTAAAAAAACAAACTACGGTGCATCTTAGTAGGGTACTGGTGAAACTTATCAAATGTAGAGTATCAATGTCTTCATATAGTGATTAAGAAAATGCTATGAGGGCTATCTCTCACAGTACGATCAGAACGTTTCTGATTGTATATGAAGCACATTCTGCCCTATGATTGCACCAATGTACACAATTATGATTTAATAAAATTATTAAAAAAAAAAAAACACAGAGTCTCACTATGTCGCCCTCTGTAGAGTGCTGTAAAGTCACAGCTCACAGCAACCTCAAACTCTTGGGCTTAAGCGATTCTCTTGCCTCAGCCTCCCAAGTAGCTGGGACTACAGGCACCTGCTACAACGCCTGGCTATTTTTTTTTTAATTATTTTTTATTAGATCATAACTTGGTACATTGATCCTGGCTATTTTTTGGTTGTAGTTGTCGTTGTTCTTTGGCAGGCCTGGCTGGGTTCAAACCTGCCAGCCCCAGTGCATGTGGCTGGCGCCCTACCCACTGAGCTAGGGGCCTAGAGCCTGGAGGTGATTTTGGTATTGTGTGAACATTCCAGGGTACTTTCACAAACCTAGATGGTAGAGCGTACTACAGGCCGAGGCTGTGGCTCCTGGGCTACTAACCTGTATGGCATGTTACTGTACTGAATACTGCAGGCAATCAATACAATGGCATCTGTGTATCTAAACGGATCTAAACAGAAAAAGTGCAGTAAAAATACTGCATAGAATATAAAAAATAGTACAACTATATATGGAACTGCTGTCAAATGTGTTGTCCAAAAACATCCTTATATGGGGCATGACTGTATATTCATTTCACTGTGGGGCCCCAGGTGCCTGTTCAGTAAAGGGGATCCAGGTTTAGCCTGATGATGAACCACATTTGTTTTCAGTATCTCTGTACCTGATTGTGGATTGTGTAACCTTATTTCGGGAGAATATCTCAAGGGAAAGTAGGCTGTGAACCTGAAGCTTAGGACTATCCCAGCCCTTGCTTCATGGCTCTGAGGTTCAGACCATTCTGAGGCACCTGGTAATTCTCTAACTGCTTCAACTCTTGAATTTCAGTATCATAAAACTGGACAGCATTATAGCAGTTATTTGGTTGTTTGCCTAGCACTGCAATTTCCCTGTTGTTCCTCCCCTGCCTCCCATTTAGGTGGCCGAGCTGAGGATTAACTAACAGGACTCAGGAGCCACCCTGGGATTTAACTAATTCCTTTGTATCTGAAGTATACGGAACACACCATTCATAGCTTAGTTTAGAAAATTAGGGGCAAAAGTGCACCCCTCCTCAGTGGTTTCCACTGGCTAGCTATCCTTTGTTTTTGGAATAAGGGAGTAAAAATTTATCAGTGACAGTTACTATTTTAGTACCTATTATGAGCTAAATATTTAGAATGGATTATGTCAGTTAATTTTCACAAAACCTGTAGGAGGTAGGTCCTATTGGGACTGAAGAAGGTGAACGATCTTGCTAAACATCACAGTTAATGAATGGCAGAGGTGAGTTTGAACCTCATTGGAAATGATTCCCAAGTTCTTTCTCATAGTTATTCTCTACCAGCCAGGGCTGGGCCCATCACACACTTTTTATCATCTGATCCCCACAAAGTCCTCCAGGTTAGATGTTTTTCTTGTTTCTTCTCTTCCTACTTGACAGATAAGAAAATTGAAGTTCCTAGATGTTAATTACACAGCTTATGGGCATCCAGTTAAAGGCAAAGCCATGTATGTGTGTGTATTTGTAGGGGCAGTGAGGCCAAATAGGAGAGGTTCATTAGAATTATCTAAGGAACTTCTTTATAGTATAGAAGCTTGACAATAGCTCTGAAAATTCTATTTCTATAAGTCTAGTGTGGAGCTGGGGAATTTTTTTTTTTTTTTGAGACAGAGTCTCATTTTATCACCCTTGGTAGAGTGCCATGGTGTCACAGCTCACAGCAACCTCAAACTCTTGAGCTTAAGCCGTTCTCTTGCCTCAGCCTCCCAAGTAGCTGGGATGACGGTCTCCTACCACAACGCCCGGCTATTTTTTGTTGCAGTTGTCATTGTTGTTTAGCAGGCCTGGGCAGGGTTCGAACCCGCCAGCTTCATTGCATGTGGCCAGCTCTATAACCACTGTGCTACCGGTGTCCAGAGGTGGCTGGGGTGGGGTGAGGTGGGAGAACTGTTGTATTCAAGTTCAAATGCAAATTTGCTTCTAGTTTTATCTATTTCTGTAATTGTTACAGCAGATACGTATTTATTCTGCTGCTTCATTGGAGTTAGGCATTAATATTTTTATTTTTATTTTTTTCTTTATTAAATCATGACTGTGTACATTAATGCATTTATGGGGTACAATGTGCTGAATTGATAAACAACGTGAAATGCTTACATCAAACTGATTAACACAACCATCACCTTGCTTGCTTATTTGTTTGGTAAGAAGTTTATGCTCTATTCTAGTTTTGAAATCTACCATTGTATTATACACATTAGGTATTAATATTATTTTATTAAAACTATATATTTATTACAATAGTCCTATGGACACATGGTTACAAAAAAAGGAAAAAGATCAAAACAGTACAGTAGTTCCATAAGAGTGTCTGGCACAATCTTTTAAATAAACCAAGTGGGATCTTGATGTATAAACTTTTCAATCTATTGTTGTTGTTTTTCAGCCCTGGAGACACTGGAGATGTTTACATATCAAGTTTGGGAGGGAACCCTAATTTTTGATAAAGGATGTACAGGGAGATTTAAATGTCGTGACAGATTGGCTTGTCATCACTGATGGACGTTTAGACAGTTCTTATATTTTCACTGTTACAAGACAATGGTGCAATAAATATCTTTGTGTATGAGACCTTGCCAAAACTACAAATACCAGTTCTCTATAGAATAAATTCTGAAGTTCCAAGACACTTTTCAGGGAAAGATTCAGAACTACACTCATGGGGCTTGGTTTCTTTCAAGGAACCCCTTTTTGGAACCCACACTGGATAACTCAGAAAAAAAGGATCTTTCCAGAGAAAGGGACTGCACTCTTTCAATGACTGGTTTCATGCAGATTTCTGCGTGCCTTGCAGATTTGAGCAGATCTCTGGGCTCTTCTGCAGCTGGGTGTGTGTGGTGCAGATAGGGTAGACATGGCAGGCCTAGGAGCCCTAAGTGCTTGGCCAGGGAACTCAGGGGGGTGAATCTATGCTTAATCTACCTTATTAATTTCCCTAGACTAACCGTTGGCCATATGGGGGCACCCAGGACACACACAGAGTACTATCATTAAATTATCTATGCTTATTATTGCTATTAAGAACAATTAGAAAATACAAAACATTTTTGAAAAGAAAGTATGAATTATCTTCAGTCCTATCACCCAGGAAGTTTCAGTTAATAGTCTGGTGTGTTTCCTCATTATCTGCTGAGGTGTGGGCAATAGAGCTCAGGCCGTCTTGGTGCTAATTATGCTATTTATTAGATGTGTGACCTTGGTCAGGTGATTTTTATTTTTAAATTGAGGTGAAATTCACAAAAATACGATACAATCAACTGTTTTTAAATATATTCTCCAGGGGAATACAATGTTGTATGACCACCATCTTTGTTTAGTTACAAAATATTTCTTTACCTGTACCCACAAAGCAGCCACTTCCCATTCCCTGCCACTTCCAACCCTTGGCAATCAGTAGTCTTCTTTCTGTCTCTATGGATTTTCCCATTTTGGATATTTCATGTAAATGGAATCATACGTGGTCTTTCGTGACTGGCTTCTTTCACTCAGCATGATGTTTTGAGGTTCACCCATATCATTGCGTGTGGCAGAACTTCATTCATTTTTTGGTTGAATAACATCCCAATGTATGGGTATACCTCATTTTGTTTATCCATTCATCTGTTTGGGTTGTTTCCACCTGTTGACTATCATGAATATGCTGCTGTGCATATTCTTGTACAAGTTTTTGTTGGAACACTCTTTTTCATTTTGGGGGGTTATATAAATAGAAGTGGAATTTCTGGGTCATATTCTGTGCCTATAATTCTATGCTGGTCTATTCAATGGTGGCTATTATATGTTTAACTCTTTGAAGAATTGTCAAACTATTTTCCACAGCTTCTATTTTTCCACTATAATGCTGATCACCAGTGATGTTCAGTGTTCCATTTTGTTTTATTCTTGCCACCACTTGTTATTTTCCCTTAAAAAAATACCGTAGCCGTCTAATGGGTGTAAAGTGGTGTCTCACTGTGGTTTTGATTTATATCTCCCTAATGATTAATGTTGTTAAACATCTTTTTATGTACTCATTTGCCATTTGTATATTTTCTTTGGAATAAGGTCTGTTCAAGTTCTTTACTCATGTTTTAAATTGGTTGTTTGTTTTTGTTGTTGAGTTGTTAGAGCTCTTTATATATTCTGGACATGAGGCCCTTATCAAATATGTGATTTAAAAATATTTTCTCCCATTCTTGAACAGCTTCTTAGCACAAGTTGCTTCAATTTCCTCATCTAAAAGATAGCAATATCTACATTTTAGAGAAATTGTGAGGATTCAATGAAAAGATTAATTCGAAGAATTTAGCATAGTGCCTAAAATATAGAAATTTCTCAAGAAATATTAGTCATTTTTATGAATATATAGGCATCATTCTTAAGCAAATTGGGCTCAGAGTCTTCAAGCTGTGATAATATTATGAGCATCTTCCCATGGCACTATACGTTCTTTGACAATTTTATGATTTTCAATGATGGTCTAGTATTTTCCATCATTAGAATGAGATATAAAACATTTAAATAATCCTCTAGTGCTGAGTGCTTAGGTTCCCCCCACCATTTAAATCCTTTGAAGTTATCAGTGCTTTAGTTTTCTCCCACTAGTTTTTAAGTGACATACAAAATTAGCCAATTAATGATTTTATTTTATTTTATTATTTTATTATTCTTATTACTTGAGAGACAGTCTGACTGTCACTCTGGGTAGAGTGCTGTGATATCATAGCTCACAGTAACCTCAAACTCTTAGGCTTGAGAGATCCTTTTGCCTCAGCCTCCCAAGTAGCTGAGACTACAGGCATGCGCCACTATGCCTGGTTAGTTTTTCTGTTTTTTCAGTAGAGACAGGGTCTTGCTCTTACTCAGGCTGGTCTCAAACTCCTGAGTTCAGGTGAAGTCTCCGCTCACCTTTGCCTTCCATAGTGCTAGTATTATGAGCCACCACACCAAGCCAATTAATGATTTTAAACATAAAACAGTGAACACCTTCGATGAGAAAATAAAATTTTTTCAAAGATGTGGATATTTTGCATGGACATATTCACATATATTACACACACACACACACATAGATTCAGCCACTGAGACAGCATCAGTAATTCTCATCCCTCTGAGTTCGTGCCCTTGTTTTGAATGCAAACTGGATTCACTGACTTGCTTCTAATGACTTGAATAGGGTAGGAGGACCAGGTGGCCTGGCACCATGGCACCTGAGGAACACGTGCACATTCACACAGTGGCCAGATGTCCTGGATGATTGCTAGTTGATCTAAATGCCTAGAAAAGAATGAAGTATGATGTTTTCTTTTAGTTACTGCTTTTCTAACACCTGGAACATATACAGGTAAGATGTGTTGCTTATATTCACAAATTTGAGGACATAAGCACTGTCAACACGCCCTGGTTCTCTATCAGACATCGCTTTATTCCGTGGGTGCATTCCTAGAACACTGCATGAGTGAATAACCAACCACATTTTGGTAAATGAAATTGTGCTTAATGTTTCTAGGGCTGTGAGCCAAAAGAAGCCGCTAGTGAACTTTTTTGTACCTGAAATAAATTTGCTAAATAAAGAGGCATTTCCTAATTTGTCAAGATTAGAATTTTAACATGCAGTTGACCATTGAACAACATGAGTTTGAATTCTGTGGGTCCATTTATATGTGTGGATTTATTTCAAAAGCCTTCCTATCCGAGGGCCACCTTTCGTATCACAGGTTCTGCAATAGGACTTGACTATGTGTGGAATTTGGTATCTGTGAGGGTCCTGGAAACACTCTCTGTGAGTAGTGAGGGACAATTATATTGTTTTCTTTAGGTAGGGTACAACTGCTTTATTCCTACTGCCATTTTTATTATCATTAATATAGCTTTAATGAATAAAATCATAGGCCTCAAGCAAATTTCCATAAATGTAAAGTTCCAATAATAGCAAAAAAGGCATGGGCAGAAATAAGATCCCGACATCACAGGTCCTCTCTTGAGGAGAAAAACTCAGGATATCAACAGGTACCCAACCCCAAACTTGTAAAGGAAATTTTGTGGGGCATGGCCATATGAAAAATCTTGTAGCGTTTACTTCTTGAACTGACTTCTCCCATTGCAGGCAAGGCACAGAACCCTAAGAGATCAAGTTACCTGTGGGACCCTGTACTTCCATTGGGGTAAAGTCTTATTTCATTAAAAAAAAATGACTAAAATAGGGCAACAGATATCATGGCATCATGGTTTTAACTCATCATGCATAATACAATACACTGTAATTCTGCCATTGACAAGCCAATTTCAGGATTTACAAAAGTTTACTTGCAGTAAAGATGGTGAGACCACTTGAAGTGATAAAGGCTTAAAGTTGTTTGATGCTTTGCTTGTATATACATCGACCCGTGGTTCTTAAACCTTAACTTCATCAAATTCACCTGGAGGGCTTGCTCTAACACAGACTTTTGGGCCTTACTCATGGAGTTTTTGATTCAGTGGTCTTGAGTAGGGTCTGAGGATTTGTATTTCTAGCAAGTTCCCAGGGGATGCTGATGTTGCTGGTCAGGGATCACACCGAGAACTAGTGGCATAGACCACGTCTGAAAAAAACACTCAGCAGAGGGGGGAGGTATAAGGGAACCACAGTAGGTGCGCCATCCACCCTCTATTTCACTGCACTGCCCTTATGTAGTTCATTACATGCATGTGTCATCTGTACAAATAGTGTACCTGAAGTTCATGTTTCCCAACACAACAGAGAAAGAGTTTGTTGTTTTCTGAGAGGTAAAATAGTTTTATGGTGAGGAACGGGGACTTATCACTCAGCTCAGCCAGGCTGTGATCTTATGTGAGGTATTGTGGCAGTTTTAAAACAAACATATCCGCAAACGCTTTGATACATCTTCCTTCAAAAGATACAACCTATTTCCTGCACCCGTAAAAGTTGCGACTTCTCTTTCATAAGCAGAAGGTGATAGAAGTCTTATGTGACGTTTAAGATGTGATAAAAGAACATAAAAGACACTGTTGCTTCCTCTTTGCCGCCTCTTCCTTGGATCATCCACTCTAGGGGCAGCCATGTTGTGAGGACACTCAAGCAGCCCTAGGAGGGGCCCATGTGGTGAGGGGCTAAGGGCATCTGCTGACAATCACGTGAGTGGCCATCTTGGAAGGGATGCCTCCAGATCAGTTTTTAACTAACTGTAGCCCTGGCTAGCTTTTTGATGGCAACACTTTCAGGGACCCTACGCCAGACCACCTAGCTAAGATGCTTCCAAATTCCTGATCCACAGACACTATGAGATAATAAATAGAAGTGGCTTAAGCCACAAAGGTTTGGAGTAATTTTTCACTTACCAATAGATAAATAATACAAGAACTTAACCTTTATAAGTTTCAGTTTCCTCTTGTGTAAAATGGGGCTAATATTACTGTGACTCCATAGTGTTGTTATAAAGTCTAGCTGAGATAGTACACATAAAACCTTAGAATGGTGCCTGGTACCTAGTAAACTGCTCAGCAAATTATGGTTATTGTCATTTGTGCTCATCTGAACTACTGGTTGGTGATTCCCTTCTCGTCAGATGTAAGGCAGGGCACAGAACTAAATTCTCCACCCAGGGAGTCACACATTTGTCTCTAACCTATGGCCATTGACTTCTGAGTTCTGTCCTTTTCTCTACATAACCTGGAGAAAGCAATCGATTTCATTTTCCAGTTATTTTGAGCCTTGTGTGGAAGGACTTGGAAATCCCTACAGTCTACACAAACGTAGCTGGGAAAAGGAGGGAACTCACTCTTTCCTTTCACTGCTCCTGTGATTGTCCCACCACCCAATAAGCCCATTTTGTCCTTGGAGTTTTCCCTAAAGGACTTTCAAGTCATTACTTACAGAATTAAGCTAGATTTTAATGACTATTTTAACTGTCGGGACATTAAAATATCTCAGCCCTCCTTCTTCTTATGGCTGGGATTTGTAATGGCTTAGATTTAAATGATCTCCATAAGGTATTTATTTTCAGTTTAATAGTCTACCCCAGGTCTGACTTTTCAAGTGATTTCCTTGCCAGATATAGAAACAGTGTCAAAAATTTGATACGAGTCGGGTTATGATTGAGCTGGAAGATGCTGGTATGCTGATGATATGCTTTGGAATAAACAGCAGGAGGAAAGCGACTGGTTCAGGGGCAGCCCATGTGGTGTGCCTGGACCTCATACTAGCAGAATGGAAGTCTTGGTTCCAGGCCCTGTAGACTTGGCTGTGGAACTGGGCTCAAGGGATCATGGCAGAGAGCCAGAAGTCAACTCCAGAACCAGTGACACAGCCCCAGGGGCTCCTTTTGGACCCTGAGTCTGCATTGGGTGTTGGGGGCAGAGGGTGAGTATCGATGGGTTTAAGACATTCTTTCCATCAGAAAGATAGGCTCAAAAAATATAGCTGACTCAGGCCTCGCAGTGTTGGGAGCCACAGTAGACTCGCTGAGCTGAGCTAAGGAGGTTAGAGGCAAGAAAATAAGGGAGGGATTTTATTAGTTAAGACAAGTTTGTTTGCAAATGGCAAGAACTCAACTTACAGTAATTTAAGCAGAAAACAATGTATTAGACAGAAATGAAAAGTTCAGGGTAGGTAGGTCACTACCTTCAGACATGGCTTGATCCAGGTCCTGGCAATAGGACATTATTTCTTCAATTCTCAGCCTTGACCCCCCTTGGCTTTGTTCTCTCTATCAGGCAGGCTCTCCTGTGGTGTTAAAAAGGGCTAGCAATGGTTCCAGGTTTCCATCCTACTGTCCCTGGAAGACCAGGGAGAGAAAGTCCCCTTTTCCTAATGTTCCAACTAAAGCTACAAATTTGACCTTGAGCCTTTAGGGGTGAATCTTACGCCAAGTCATGGTGGGAGGTAGGAGGGCTGACCCCCTCCCCCGCCCCGAACCTCATGTTCTGAGAGGGACAGATGTGTGGCTTCTTGAAGGGGAATAGCTGTTGAAATGCAGCATATGCCTACTCCAATTTGCTGGCTGCTACCTTGGAGAAAACAGCAGTACCATCCCGTTTTCTGCGGTTTCACTCTCCATGGTTTCAGTTACCCGTGGTTAATTGCAGTCCAAAAATATGACATGGAAAATTCCAAAACTAATTCATACGTTTTAAATTGTGTGTCACTTTGAGCAGCATAATGCAATCTCAAGCCGTCCAGCTTCATTCCCCACCAGATGTGAATCCTCCCTCTGTCCAGCACCTCCACACTGTAGACCAGGGTTTATCAACGTTTTTATCTCATGGCACAGTTGAATCTATAGTTCAGCTTTCCCGGCACACTTAAATTATGTCGATCAAAAAAACAAACAAACAAAAAAAGAGTAAAGAAAAGAATATACTTACTGTGCTTTGAACATCTTTTGAAAATAAGTTAATTAATGATCTTTAAAATTTTTCACAGCACACCTAAGATCTTCTCATGGCAACAGTGTGCCTCAGCACATTGATTGAAAGTCACTGCTGTAGAGGGAAATCACCCCCCCTACCCCCACGAGTCACTACCAGCTCAGTGACCAGATCGACTGTCACGGTATGACAAAAATGTATTGTAGGTATATATGTGGAGGGAAAAATACTATATGTGTTCAGTACTATTTGTGGTTTTAGGGATCTGGGGGTCTTGGACTGTGTAAGGGAGGACAGTGCAGGCACAGTGCAGTGAGTTATTGCTCATTTAGCAATAACGCGATTTTGACCACCGAGGGGGAAAAGGGCTTTTTTTTTTGTAGAGACAGAGTCGCACTTTATCGTCCTCGGTAGAGTGCCATAGCATCGCACAGCTCACAGCAACCTCCATCTCTTAGGCTTAGGCAATTCTCTTGCCTCAGCCTCCCGAGTAGCTGGGACTATAGGCGCCCACCACAACACCCTGCTATTTTTCCGTTTTGCAGTTCAGCGGAGGCTGGGTTTGAACCCTCCACCTTTGGCATATGGAGCTGGCGCCCTACTCAATGAGCCATAGGTGCCACCCGGGGGTGGCTTTTTTTTGGAGACAGAGTCCTACTACATCGCCCTTGGTAGAGTGCCATGGTGTCACAGATCACAACAACCTCAAACTCTTGGGCTTAAGTGATTCTCTTGCCTCAGCCTCCCACGTAGCTGGGACTACAGGTGCCTGCCACAGTGCCCGGCTATTTTTTTGTTGTTGTTGCAATTGTCATTGTTGTTTAGCTGGCTCGGGCTGGGTTCCAACCTGCCACCCTTGGTGCATGTGGCCGGCACTGTAACCACTGTGCTAAGGGTGCCGAGCCAAAAAAGGGCTGTTTTTGAATTTGGAAACCAAATCACCACCTACTATCCTGCTGGTCAGCACAGGATTAAATCCTACGCATATGTTAAATTGGCACATAGGGCTTGTAACTAGAATCTACAGACCTTTCCCTATCAAGGATTTGTGACCTCAGATGAGGAAAGAGTAAAATATTTATTTTCTCTGGCCTCTAATGAAAAGTCAGCATTTCCTTCTATTATTAATGTAGGCCACAAACCAATAACTTTGATAACTGTGATGGCCATTAAATCATGGCTATTTTCATATTAAATTACAAATGCAACATATTTTACATCATGTATGCTCATTACTTCTTTCAATTATGTTAGACATTGAACATTGTTATTTAGAAAGTTTTGCTTATCATTTAGTTATTTTGATTGAAAAATAAAAATTATATATATTTATGGTATATGACATGTTTTGAAATATGTATCCATTGTAGAATGGCTAAATTTGGCAAATAGATTTTATTTAATGCAGCATAAAGAAGGCGCGTACACAAACCTATAGCAAAACTTAAAAAACATTAAAACATTATTTTTAATTTCATTTCATTATTTTTAAGCATATTTATGTTATCTTTAATGAATTGAAAGCTAAGACATTTCCAACATAATCAATAGTACACAATGTTCATTGATTCATGAACAGATGGGTAGTTACAAACTATCCCTAACTTTTGCTTTTCTATTTTCTCTTATAGAACAATATTTTTGAGACTTCAGTAGAAGATAAATCAGGAAATTGCAATTCATACAAATCAATTGTGCTAATAATAGAGGCCTTAGCCAGATTCTGTTCCCAAGAAAATTTCTTATCCTGACTGGGAGGCTCCTTTTCTTGACTAGCACTGTTTACTCAGGTTCTCTCAACTCTGCCTGTCCCAACATATCCTCAACATTTCCAGCTTCCTAACTCTCTTCTGCTTCATTCTACTCTCAATCCTCCTGCCAAACATTATTCCTAAAGAACTCTCATCATATCACTGCCCAACTCAGAAGCTTCCAGGGCCAAACATCTGGGGACCGTAGTTGAAACAGCCTCTCACGGTGGGGTTCCAGTTGATCTTTACAAGCTTACATTCCACTATCACCCTCAATCTGCCTCAGTGGGGGCAGTTTTGTCTCCTGGGGAACATCTGGTATGACTAGAGACATTTTTGTCACAAGTGGGGGGAGAGATAGGGGCTACTGGTATCTAGAGGGAGAACCTTTCAACATCCCCCAATGTACAAGGCAGCCTCCCACCAAAAGAATGACCTGACCCCGAGTGTCAGTGCTACCATGGTTAGGAAACTCTGATCTTCCTATATGCCAGTGTTTCCAAAATGGGGGACGTTATTTTATTTTTTTGTACGAAAGTTTTTATTTTTAATAAAGTTGAATTCATTTTTCATTATTGTTGATGCTTTTTTCCTTTTTAAAAAATTTTATTTAAAAAAGTTTCAGATTAATATGAGGGTACAGAGCTTTAGGTTATATAATTTATACATGTAAGGTAAAATTCCTAGTTGTAGCTGTGTCCTACACCCAGGGAGTGTGCCATGTATTCCTGTGTTGTACTCACTGGCTGTGAATCCCCTACCCCATTCCCACCTTCTTGAATTTTTTTTTTTTTTTGAGACAGAGCCTCAAGCTGTCACCCTGGGTAGAGTGCTGTGGCATCACAGCTCACAGCAACCTCCAATTCCTGGGCTCAAGCAAGTCTCCTGCCTCTGCCTCCCAAGTAGCTGGGAATACAGGCGCCCACACAACGCCCGGCCATTTTCTGGTTGCAGCCGTATTGTTGTTTGGCGGCCTGGGCTGGATTCGAACCCGCCAGCTCAGGTGTATGTGGCTGGCACCTTAGCCTGTTGAGCCACAGGCGCCGAGCCCTTCCTTCTTGAATTTAATTGAGTTTTTCCCTTATGTGGGTCTGTGATTTTTAATCTCCTAAGTTTCATATTGGTTTTGAGTATATATAATGCTTGTTTTTCCAATCTTGTGATACTTTACCTAGGAGAATGTTCTCCAGATCCATCCAGGTTGTTATAAAGGATGCAAAATCTCCATCTTTTTTTTATGGCCAAATAGTATTCCAGGGTATACACAGATGGCAGTTTATTAAACCACATGTGTGCTGATGGGCACAATCTTTGTGACTATGAACTGAGCTGCTTGAACATTCTAGTGCAAATAGGAGATTATGTTAAGTAGAAGCAGAAAAGGTAGCCCACTGAAAAACATCACATCCTCCTGGTGTAAAATGTATAGCCACTATGAAAAATAGCTTGGTAGTTTCTTATACAACTAAACATGCAGTCACTACACCACCCAGCCACTGCACTGCTGGGCATTTATCCCAGAGAAATGAAAAATTATGTTCACACAAAACCCTAGACAATAATGTTTATAGTAGTTATATTCAGAACAGCAAAACTAGAAACAACCCAGATGTCTTTCAATGACGAAGGACATCTGGGTTGTTTCTAGTTTTGCTATTCTAGAAGCAAGGAAGAAGAAAAGGAATGAACTGCTGATACATTTAAGAAGCTGGATGACTCTCTAGACGACTTTGCTGAGTGAAAAAAATCCAGTTTTAAAGGTTACATACTGCATGATTCCATTTATGTAACATTATAGATAGAAATGGAGATTAGATTAATGCTTCCCAAGAGTTAAGTTGTGGGTAGGAAGGAAGTAGGCATGACTGTAAAAGAGCACTGAGAGGGATCCTTGTGGTGATGGAATATTCCGTATCTTCACTGTATTAATGTCGACATCCTAGCTATACTACTGCACTACAGTTTTGCAGTATGTTAACACTGGAGGAAACGAGGTAAAAGGGACATGGGCTCTCTCTGTATTGTTTCTTACAACTGCATGTGAATCTACATTAACTTCAAAATGAAAAGTTTAATTAAAAAAGAATAAAGATTTTTAAATACATATACGGAATTACAAAGCACCAGAATTATTCTTCTTGCCAATTTTACTTAATCCTTGTGATTATTTCAAGAGAAGTATCTGTCTTTAGTGCTGGTAGAGGAGACAATGTCTCATGGGCTCTGCATAATCTTCCCAATTATGCCAAGAATGTAAGGTTCTGATCACTCTTCACCCAGTCCATTTCCAAGGGTTATGTTTGTAGCTAGCAACCTTAGAGAATGAGATAATGTCTCCTTCCCAGGCAAACAGCCATGTTACTTACTGCCTGTTAGAAAAGTGGTGGATTCTCCAACCTCAAGTGTTCTTTAGCCCCAGTACCAACTCATTGAATATGTACCAACTCATTCATTCTTCTAGGCCCGTTGGTGTAATCCCTGGGAGGCCAAGTATAAGAGCAACTAATACTGGTGACCTGTAGAAGACTGAAATTGAACCCACACCTTTCACCACTAATGAAGATAGACTCACACTGGAATAAAGATTTAAACTTGAGGGTGGAGCAAGATGGCGGCCGAGTAACAGCTTCCTTGCAACTGGGCATTGTGAGACTGGGGAAAGAGGACTTCAGGCATCTCTGGAAAGCAGGGTCTGCCCAGAAACTTCCCTTTGCGGATGCAGGGAGACAGTGTGAGACTTCTGGACACCCTGACGAAGGCAAGAGCTGCGGAGACTGGGCAAGTGGTTGCGTGTGTTCCTTCGGTCTGATCCTGTCGGCAGCTGTGGGTGGGGCAGCGGTGGGACTGCAGGCTGGAAGGGCCTTGCCTGTGAGCTGTTTGGGTTTCTTTTGAACTTGGCACTCGGTTGAACTGCCTTGGGAGAACTTGGGCAAGAGTGAGGGGGTCTTTGTGTGTTGTCTGGGGCCCCAGACTGGGCCACCAAGCTAGACGGAGCTGCCAGTGTTTGGTTGTGGGCTGTGTGGAGCCATTGTGGGAGAACTTCCCTGGCAAGCTCCACCCTCAGGGTCGCAGAATAAACATCGAGCAGGAGCGAGTAATCTAGTGACTGAGCAGCCTAACAGCGGGGACTGAGACACCTTGCAGCCTTAGCCCTCAGGAACATAGGGTGAGACCGGTTTTGGCACACTGGGTAAGTGGATAGCCATTTAAGGAGTGATCCCAGCCACAAACACTTTCCTGGGAAAGCTTCTGCTTAGCCCAAGTTAGCAATTTAAAGTGTCTTCTAAGCAGGCTGAGGAGGATTTAAGCTCTCCACCCTGCCAGGTTTGAGAAATCATTAGAGACACAGGGTCACTCCTTACAAAGATCCAGTAACAACAGAATGATTCTAACAGGGTCTGATCTGGGAGAGACACCTCCCCAACTCTGAGGACGGTCATAGGCAACAGTGAAAAATAATCATGAGGCAGAATCAACAGAAAAACTCTGGCAATATGAATAATCAGAGTAGATCAACTTCCCCAAGGAACAACAAGGTAGATACAGCACAAGATCCCTTG
>CAUYRH010097943.1:0-52646 GCA_963574655.1 Perodicticus potto
TAATAGTACGTTTGTAAGCTATTCTGACGGAAAAGGCAAAGGTTACTGATTGTATAATAGTGTTTTTATATGGAAGAATGTACAGCTTATAGACAAATGTATACCTTTTTTTGTTACTTTAATAAAAATGTAGCAGATGAAAAAAAATATATAAAAAATCAATTATATTTCTATATATTACCAATAAACCAGCGGTTCTCAACCTGTGGGTCATGTATTAAAGGGACTGTATTAAAGGGCCGCAGCATTAGGAAGGTTGAGACCCACTGTAATAAACCATCAGAAATTGAAATTAAAAAATACCCATACCACTGGGGATGGTGACATGTGTTTATAATCCCAGCTACTTGGAAAGCTGAGATGAAAGGATTGCTTGAGCCCAGGAGCTCAAGACAAGCCTGGGCAACATAGCAAGACCCACTCTTTCAAAAAAGCATACTCATATCATTCACAATAGCATAAAGATATGAAGTTCTGAGAGTTAAATCCAACAAAGATATGCAAGAGCTGTACACTGGAAACTATAAAATTTTACTGAGAGATATTAAAGAAGACCTAAATAAATGGAAATTTATACCTTGTTCATGGGTCAAAGATTTACTCTTTTTTTTTTTTTTAGAAACAGAGTCTCACTTTGTTGCTCTTGGTAGAGTGCCACAGCGTCACAGCTCACAGCAACCTCCAGCTCTTGGGCTTAGATGATTCTCTTGCCTCAGCCTCCCAAGTAGCTGGGACTACAGGTGCCCGTCACAATGCCCGGCTTTTTTTTTTGTTATTGTTGCAGTTTGGCCAGGGCTGGGTTCAAATTGGCCACCCTCGATATATGGGGCCAGCGCCCTACTCACTGAGTCATAGGCTGCCACTCCAAAGATTTATTCTTTAGGTATCAGTTCTCCCCACAATGATGTATAGATTCATTGGGATTTTAATGAAAACTCCAGAAGACCTCTTTTTTTTTTTTAATAAAAATTGACAAGCTCCTAAAACTTATATGGAAATACAAAGGCATAGAATAGCTAAAACAACTTTGAAAAAATCCAAAGTTAGATAACTGACACTACCTGATTCCAAGACTATTAAAACTATAGTAATCAAGATAGTATAACCAGAATATACTGTACATAAATAGACACACACATACACAGACAACTGGCTTTTGACAAAGGTGCAAAAGCAATTAAGTGGAGAAAAAAATATTCTGGAACAATTAGAAATCCATATGTAAAATAAATACATAAAAATTTCAATCCATATCTTGCTCCTTATATAAAAATTAATTCAAAGCTGATCATGAACCTAATTTGTAAAACCCCAAATCAAAAAACTTCTACATGAAAACATTGCAAAAAAAAAAAAAAATCTATGTAATATTGCACTAGGCAAAGATTTCTCAGATATAACACCAAAAGAAGAAAGACTGACATATTTCATTCATCAAAACTAAAACTTCTGCTCTCTGGGCTCATTGCCCATAGTTATGGCACCAGCCACGTACACTGAGGCTGGCAGGTTAGAACCCAGCCAAGGCCAGCTAAACAATGACAACTACAACAACAAAAAAATAGCCAGGCATTGTAGTGGGCATCTATAGTCCCAGCTACTGGGAAGCTGAGGCAAGAGAATCCCTTAAGCCCAGGAGTTTCAGGTTGCTGTGAGCTGTGATACTACAGCACTCTACTGAGGGTGACATAGTGAGACTCTGTCTCAAAAATAAATAAATAAAATAAATAAAAATAAAACTTCTGGCTCGGTGCCTGTGGCTCCAGTGGTTAAGGCACCAGCCACGTACACCTGAGCTGGTGGGTTGGAATCCAGCCCGGGCCTGCCAAACAACAATGACGGCTACAACCAAAAAATAGCCAGGTATTGTGGCGGGCACCTGCAGTCCCAGCTACTTGGGAGGTGGAGGCAAGAGACTCGCTTGAGCCCAGGAGTTGGAGGTTGCTGTGAGCTGTGATGCCATACACTCTATCCAGGGTGACAGCTTGAAGCTCTGTCTCAAAAAAAACCCAAAAACCTTCTGCTCTTTGAAAGACAATGTAAAGAGAATGACAAGACAAGCCATAAGAAAATATTTTCTTTCTTTTTTTTTTGAGACAGAGCCTCAAAAGCTGTCACCCTATGTAGAGTGCCATGGCATCATAATTCACAACCTTCAAAGCTTGGGCTCAAGAGATCTTCTTGCCTCAGTTTTTCTATTTTTAGTAGATATGGGGATTTCATATCTATTTCTTGCTTTTTTGCTCAGGCTGGTCTTGAACTCTTGAGCTCAAGGTATCCACCCACCTCAGCCTCCAAGAGTGTTAGGATTACAGGCGTGAGCCACCTCACTCAGCTGAGAAAATATTTTCAAATCACATATCTGATAAAGTACTTGTGTATGCAATATAAAGAACTTCTATGACTCAAACAACTCATAATTTTAATTTTTTTATAGTTTTTTTTTTTTTTTGAGACAGAGTCTCACTTTGTCGCCCTCAGTAGAGTGCAGTGGCATCACAGCTCACAGCATCCTCCAGCTCTTGGACTAGGGCAATTCTCTTGCCTCAGCCTCCCACGTACCTGGGACTACAGGCGCCTGCCACAACGCCTGGCTATTTTTGTTGCAGTTGCCACTGTTGTTTTAGCTGGCTAGGGCTGGGTTCGAACCTGTTGCCATCAGTATATGAGGCTGGCGCCCTGCCCACTGAGTCACAGGTGCTGCCCAACTCATACTTTTAAAATGGGCAAAATATTTTAACAGATTACCAAAGAAGATATAGGAATGGTAAGTAAATACTGTAGGAGACTGAGCATCAGGCTTGTAAGTGCAGTCACCAGTTCTTGAGGAAGGCGCTGGGAGGGAGACACTCTCCTAGCCAGCAGGGAGATGTTTTGCAGCCCAGAGACAAGTCCTCAAGCAGCTGCATGTGTTAATAAGAAAAGATCAGTAGCTCATTAGCAAGCAGGTGTTATAGTTGAACATTCGTGGTGCAGCAGAATGGGAGTCAAGCCCTAGGGAAAGAGCACGTAGCAGCCATTAAGCATGTGATCCTAGTACGTGGGCCCCCACACCTGTTGTATAATGCTTCGATAAAAGGCCATGACAGAGGTTACTTGGGGCTTCCCTGGAGATAGGGAAAGTCCACCTGTTGCAGGCATGTACCTTCAATCCGTGTCCTGGCTGTTTTTATTTGCGTGGTGATGGGGTGCCACAGCAGGCATCAACAAAACACGTAAAAAGATACTTAACGTCATGAGTCATTAGGGAAGTACACATTAAAGCCACAATGAGATACAATTATTTTCCCATTTGAATGGTTAGAACTTGATCATACCACATGTTAATGATGATGTAGAACTTCATACCCTACTGCGGGGCATGCAGAGTGGCTCAACCACATTGGAAAACTTTTGTTTCTCAAAAGTTAAATATACACCTGTCATATAATCTAGCCCTTCCGATCCTAGGTATTTACCTATAAGAAAAGAAAGCATAGGCTCGGCGCCTGTGACTCAAGCGACTAAGGCACCAGCCATACACCTGAGCTGGCGGGTTTGAATCCAGCCTGGGCTCGCCAAAACAACAATGCTGGCTGCAACCAAAAAATGGCCAGGCGTTGTGGCAGGCGCCTGTAGTCCCAGCTACTTGGGAGGCAGAGGCAGGAGAATCGCTTGAGCCCAGGATTTAGAAGTTGCTGTGAGCTGTGATGCCACGACACTCTACCCAGGGCAATAGCTTGAGGCTGTCTCAAAAAAAAAAAAAAGCAAGCATGAATCCATACAAAGACTTGTAAAAAATGTTCAAAGCTATAAACATCCCAAATATCCATCAACTGATGAATAGATAAATAAAATGTGGTGTATCCTTAGACTGGAATACTACTCACCATTAAAATGGAAGGAAGTATTAATACACATGGATGAATTTCAAAATAATTATACTGGGCGGCACCTGTGGCTCAAAGGAGTAGGGCGCCAGCCCCATATGCCAGAGGTGGCGGGTTCAAACCCAGCCCCGGCCAAAAACAGCAAAAAATAATAATAATAATCAAAATAATAATACTGAGTGACAGAGTCAGACAAAAAGAGAATATATACAGTATTACTCCATTTATATAAAACCCTAGATGATGTACCTAATCTATAGTGACAAAAAGAAGATCAGTTGTCTGGATGGGGAGAAGAGAGAGGAAAGGAAAAGGAAGGATAGTTTATAAAAAATCATGAGGAAATTAGGGGTAGTGATGGGTAGTTCATTATTCCAGTAATAGTTCCAAGTAGTAGTTCCCATGTATAGATACATAGGTTAAAACATTGTATACTTAAAGTATAGGAAGTTTATTGTATGTCAAGAATACCTCAATAAACCTGTTAAAAAAAGAAGTTAGAACTGAATAAAAATATAAAAAAAGAGGAAAATAACAAAGACAAGGGCAGCAGAAGTTAACAAAATAAATAAATTGTTCAAGGTCACATAGGTAGAGAATGGAAGAACTGGTCCAAATTCTCTGACTCCAAAGCTTATGTTCTTTTCCTTTTTTTTTTCTGAGACAGAGTCTCACTTAGTTGCCCTGAATAGAGTGCTGTGGTGTCATAGCTCTTGGACTCAAGCGATCCTCTTGCCTCAGCCTCCCAAGTGGCTGGGACTACAGGTCCTCACCACAACGCCCAGCTATTTGTTTGTTTGTTTGTTTGTTTGTTTAGTAGAGATGGGGGTCTTATTTTTGCTTAGGCTGGTTTTGAACTCTTGGGCTCAGGCAATCCACCCGACTCAGCTTCCCAGAGTGCTAAAAAGCCTATGATCTTTGAATAAGTTAAACATCATCATTGCTTTCAAAATTTTGGTTGTGATGAATCACCTTCATGATTTTTGTCTTAGTATTTTTCTTTAAATTGGCTCACTTTAAAAATTTATCCTCATCTTAGGTAACAATAGCTATGAAATCAAGGTTTTGATCAGCAGTTAGAATGTTCCTAGTACACATTAGGAAATAAATACATATCTATTTAAGGGAAGATAAATTCACCCATCATGAAGGTTAATTCTACGTGTCAACTTGGCTAGGCTAGAGTTAATCAAATGCTAATTTGATTGCTCTGAAGACATTTTACAGATGAGACTTTAAGTAAAGGACATACCTGATGATGTGGGGTAGCCTCATCCAATCAGTGGAAGGCCTTAAAAGCAAAAGTGAGGTTACCTTGAGAAAGGAATTCTGCCTCAAGACTGCAGCATCAGCTCCCGCCTGAGTTCCAGCCAGATAGATTGTTCTACAGATTTCAGACTTGCCAACTCCCACAATTGCATCGACCACTTCCTTGAAATAAATGTCTGGAGAACCCTGACTGGTACACCCATGTACTACCCATAGTTTTCCTTTTTCCTTTTTTTTTTTTTTTTTCTTCTAAGACAGAGCCTCAAGCTATTGCCCTGGGTAGAGTGCTGTGGCGTCACAGCTCACAGCTACCTCCGACTCCTAGGCTTAAGCAATTCTTGCCTCAGCCTCCTGAGTAGCTGGGTCTACAGGTGCCTGCCACAACACCTGACTATATATTTTTTTGGTTGTAGTTGTC
The DNA here is from genome assembly GCA_963574655.1 of Perodicticus potto. Lineage (NCBI taxonomy): Eukaryota > Metazoa > Chordata > Mammalia > Primates > Lorisidae > Perodicticus > Perodicticus potto. Next base: position 5,557 of record CAUYRH010097943.1, read on the forward strand.
ATTGTTTGGCAGGCCCAGGCCAGATTTGAACCCTCCAGCTCTGGTGTATGTGGCTGGTGCCTTAGCTGCTTGAGCTACAGGCGCCAAGTCCCCATTTTTTTTCTTCAAATAAGAAAAAAAGGACATACATATTTAGAGAGGAGGGAGTGACAGGTGGTGGACCAACGGGGTCATATGAAACCTCCCACTCTCTTTGTGCTATCAAGGATGTACCTGCAGGAAGCAGGGCAGGCCCTGGGACTCATCTATCAGCTTGGAGGGGTGGAGACAAGAAAGGAAGCAAAGTGGTCCCCATGACGTAGAACATGCCTAGAATCCTATCCCAAGAATGGTTCAAGGTCATTGGAGATCATCCCACCCCCACTCTGCCTCCTCTTTAAATGAATAAAATCTGAGTAATGTAGTCACTTGCCCAAGAGCCCACAGCAAGTGGGGGCAGAGCCACCACTTCCAGTCTCATCACGAAGATCTGCTGCTCCATTGAGAGACTCTGGAGCTACCTACTGTGACATGCCCACCCACGCCTGTGCTCTCTACACCAGGGAATGGGACAACACAAAAACTCATCTGTCTAGCTGGGCATTGTGACAGATGACTGTAGTCCCAGCTACTTAGGAAGCTGCGACAAGAGAATCACTTGAGCTCAAGAGTTTGAGGTTGCTGTGAGCTGTCATACCATCGCACTCTACAGAGGGCAACAAAGAGAGACTCTGACAAAAAAAAAAAATGAAACAAAACTCATCTGTCCCCCACATGTTCTCTCAGTCCCCCCCCCACATTAGAAACTCCTGGGAATTAAAGAATTCCAGTGTCTGAGGCCAAGCCTGTTGGAGCCACATGGAGGAAACAGCCAGACGCAGATTGAGAGTAGAAGCTGCAAGAGGTGAGGCTCACAGAGGTGCAGGAGAGCCCCAAACAACTTTTGCAGTGGCCGTTTATTGAGGGAATACACAACAGGTGTGAAGAGTGCTAAGTAATGACGTGCAGGAGCTACCTAAGGACCACTAGTGCTCTTCCTCCACAATTCCCACATCCAAGTATCATAAAATTTTAAGGTTTAACACCTGCTTACTAGTGAGAAACCAATCTTATCTCATTCCAGAATACTGAGTTACTTGGAAGGTTTGCCTCCAAGTTACAAGATATCTCTAGGCTTGTCAGGAGACTGTCTTGCTCTCAACGTTTCCTTTAATATGTTAAGAACCAGCGACTGTCCTTGGAAGCATGATGTTCATTCCTTCACACCACCCCAGACCAATTCACCCTCAGTAGAGTGCTGTGGTGTCACAGTTCACAGCAACCTCAAATTCTTGGGCTTAAGCTAGTCTCTTGCCTCAGCCTCCCAAGTAGCTGGGACTACAGGCGCCTGCCACAACACCTGGCTGTTTTTTGTTGTTGTTGCAGTTGTCATTGTTGTTTAGCTGGCCGGGCTGGGTTTGAACCCGCCAGACTCGGTGTATGTGGCCGGGTGCCATAACCACTGGGCTGCGGGCACAGAGCCCCCCCAGGCCAATTCTATCAGGATCTCTGGGGATGGAGTTTGAGCAGGAGTGTACTTTGGAAGTTCCCGCAGGTGACTGTCGTGGGTGGCTGGTCTAGACAGAGCATAGGATTGCCCAACTGTGCATCTGTCTGCCTGCCCCGCTTCCCACCTGGGGCTACTCATTCTCATTATTCACTATGCTCTGCCTAGAGGGACTGAAAGAACCAGTGGGGAGGGAGGCCAGCCTGGAGAGAATGCCTACTCGGTCCCTGCGGCTGCTCCGGGATCCCAAATGTCTCACCCTGCTCCATGCCACCCCAGTGGGAGCCCATGGTATGTCTGGAAGAGGCAGAAAATGCCAGTGCCCCGCCTTCTTCCCCAGTGAGACCTAGCCACTGATACTTACCCGCTAGCTCTTCAGCCTCCCACCCTGGTAGAGGCCCCTCCCCTGCACTTCCAAGTCCTTCTTCACCTTCAGTCGTGAGCCCCCTTCTTGAGGCTTCCCTCTAATGGTGCCATCCTTCCTCCTGGGGCAGGCTGAATGGAGCTCCCGGGGAGAGGGATGTGACTCCTCTCAGTAGATAACCCCATGCCTACAGGGAATGGCTCCCTGGATGTCCATCTCCTGCCAGGATCTGGCTCTGTCATCACTGTGGGCATCAGGGACTTCAGATTGCAAGCAGGGAGGGGACAGCCTCACACCCTACAGTGCAGCCTGAGTTCCCTCTTCTCTTCCCTCTACCCCACCTGAGAAAATTCCTAATGAGAAAACTGCAGTAACAGCCACAGAGACAGAGGACTGCTCCACCATAGCATTCTCCCAGTATTTCAGAATCTTCTACTGAGGCCCTACTATGTGCCAGATACTGGAATTACAAAGACAAATAAAGCACAGTCCTTTCCCTCAAGGAATTTATAGTCAAATGAGAGGGAGAATTTCTCATAGAACAGGGGAGGAAAAGGGGCAAGACTAGAGCATGGAGAAAACCCCTGATATTGTCAGCACCTGTCCTGTACCAGGCACGGTGCCATCGTCTTATATGCTCACAAACCCCCATTTGGTAGGTTCCATTTCCCTCACTAGATAGACACGGAAACTGGGACAAATGAGGTTAAAATAACTTGCCAAAGGTTATACAGCTCTTAAGGGACAACATCAGTATTTGAGCCCAAGTCTTAAGACTCCAATTCCAGTGCTCTTCCTAGAAATCTGATGTTTACACCAAGTCTGACCTTGCTCTCTTTGCCGGACTGAGCTGAGGGAAGAGTAGAAACCCCAAAGTTGAGGACCTAGGTCTTGTCCCAGCCTTGCTGCCAGCTAGCTCTATGCCACCCGACAGTCTTATCCCCTCTCTGGGCCTTGGCTTTCTTAAACATAAAGTACAAGAGGAAGGGAAGTTCATTTTAAAGATTCTTTTCAACTCTGTGATTTTTATAATTCCATTTACTTTCCACAGTCAGTTATAAATTCATTTTGTTTTATCTTATAAGAAGGGTCACTGGAACTCGGGACAGTGTTGGGGGAGGTTGTCATGTGGCCAATTTTCTGCCCAGCTGGAGCTGGGACTCAGTCCAGAACCTGGCATATTGTCCATCAGTCTGGGCTGGATGTGTGTGACAGTACTTCCTAGCAAGGCCACTGTGGGTCCTGGTGGCAGGATTCCAGGAGTCAGGGCTGTGCCCCTGCAGGGGCCACAGAGGGAAGTCACTCAGTTCACAGGCCAGATGGGAGGAGAGGGCAGCCCAGAACTGGTCACGGTGAAGCCTCCCCAAGCAGTTTATGCTTTTGAAAATGGCCCTGAGAGAGATGCTATCAGGAGGCTTATTTAATAGGTTTTGGAAATTGGCTAATTTTGTCGCAACTGTCTGGGTGTTATCCGATGCATGCTAAGTATCCAGGGCCCGTGTGAGCTTCTGAATAGGGCTCGTGTGCCCAATGCCTTCAAGAGATGACACCAGGAGAGCAGGGCAGAGTCACTCGTGATTTCCCAGAGACCCCAGGCAACCTGAGACAACTGGCCAGGTGCTCAGCCAATGCCCTCTCCTGCTTCGCAAGAAGTTACCTATCTCCTCTCCACTCCCTTACTCTCTCCCAGGCCTCCCACACCCAGCCAGCCCAGGGCTGACTTCCTCCCTCTGCAGTCGCCCTCTCCCACGCTTTGGGCCAATAAGCCATCAATATCGCAGTGCCTCTGTTGCAATGAGCAGGAGCAACAGCCCCGTGCACGCCTGACTCACCAACAACTGCTCTCCCGCCCCCTCCCCGGGCCTCCTGCACGTCCTGGCATCCTCCAGGGCCTGCTTCTTTCCTCCGGAGACACTGCCATCCATCAGCTCTCTGCCTCGCTGGTCACATTGGCTTTCTCCCGCTGTCTTCAGCTTGGTTGTTTATTTTCTTCCTCTCCCTGCTTCCTACCCCCCTTTCTCCGCTTGTTCCTGGACTTGGGTTTTCTGTAGGTTCTGCCTAATCGGGTGGCTCTGCAGAGGGGACAGGAAAGAGGCCCAAAGGCATGCACTCCACTTCCTCCCCAGGTGGCTCCTTCCTCTCCCCAGAGTTTGGGATCATTGAGGAAAGGGGAGTGGAGTTGATGCGATTTAAAGGGCCCAAGATTTGGAATCAGAAGGTTTCAGTTTGGGAACTAATTCAGAAACTTGGGCAGGTCCATAACCTCTCTAAGCCTCAGTTTTCCCATTTATAAAATGGAACTGTGAAGGCAAGTAAGAAGATAACAGCATCAGTTACTGAGAACATGCCGTACAACAGGCTTCACGCTAGGCCCTTTCAAATGTGATCACCTTCATGCAGGTTCAGGAACGTGCTTTTAGATGAGAAAGTGCTGTGCAAATGGTAGTTATTACAGACAAGCCCTGACAGCAATTATGGCATCACCCTGGCTTTCCTTTGTGCCCAGAAAATTATTAAATGGGCACTTGGAAAAGTTTTGTCAATAACACTTGCACACAGGCAGGTGCTGTGGCTTATGCCTGTAATCCTAACACCCTGGGAGGCCGAGACAGGTGGATTGCTTGAGCTCAGGAGTTCAAGACCAGCCCATGCAAGAGCAACATCCCGTCTCTACTAAAAATAGAAAAACTAGCCAGACATTGTGGCAGGCTCCTGTAGTTCCAGCTATTCAGGAGGCTGAGGCAAGAGGATTGCTTGAGCACAGGAGTTTGAGGTTGCTGTGAGCTAGGCTAAATCTAGGGCACTCTTCCCAAGGTGACAGCATGAGACTGTCTCAAAACAAAACAAAAACAAAACTTTGCAAACATACTTGTGTGTCATCTTATTGACCTTGAGCTAACTGTTGTCTGGGGGCAAGGAGACCATGCCTAGGTCTGAACCGTCCTGCTTCCCTGCTGCCCACCCTCTGCAGGGGACTAGAAATGTGCCTGTTCTGTCTGATGGTGACCAGGGGGCATGGTAGAGTGTGTGAGAGCCTATGGCAGGGCTGGTGCAGCTCCTCAGAAGATGGGACAAAGCACCAAGTGGAGAAGTTAGCAGAACAGTCCGAGTGGAGCTCTGAGAACAGCAGAGCTGGGCTGGGTGGCCACGAGTACCATCATCCCCAGGAGGAGAGACACCCGGGGTAACTATGTGGGCAAACTGGCTGCTAAAATGGGCACGTGTGAGCAAAGACATAGGGTGTCATATAACTGAGCTTCTGAACACAGGGTTCTGAGCTGAAGAGTCTGGCAGGGACTTGTTTTGCTCACTGCTAACCTCAGACCAAACAGATCTCCCAAACCATGCTTGTTACCCCACATCCTGGGGCACAGGGTCAGACTCTGGCCCAGAAGCCTGTGGAGGAACCTGCTACCCCTTCCAGGCCAGCAATTATTTAGGCCTCAGCCAACTCTATACTCATTAGCCAAAGGGCCCTCTGCCACCAAAGGCCACTGCTAATTCCCTCATAGGCCGAGTCATGGTGCCAGCCCACACAGGGGCACAAAGTCTCTCTCAGAACCTTGAAGAATAACAAGGGATGTTGCTGACCCCCACCCCCCACTCCACCCCCCACAAAGGGGCTCCCAAACTCATTGCAAGGTGGATTCCTTGAAAATTCGCAACCAGAGGTCAGGCATGGTGATTCACGCCTGTAATCCTAGCATTCTAGGAGCCTAGGTAGGAGGGGCCCTGGAGCTCAGGAATTTGAGACCAGCCTGAGTAAGATCATGACCCAATCCATCTCTACTAAAAATGGAAAAATTAGTCAGGCATAGTGTTGGGTGCCTGTAGTCCCAGCTGCTGGGGAAGCTGAGGCAGGAGGATTACTTGAACCCAAGAGTTTAAGGTTGCTGTGTGCTAGGCTGATGCCAAGGAACTCTAGCCTACGCAATAAAAAATGAAACAAACAACAACAACAAAAATGAAACAAATCACAGCCTGCTAAAGCCTTTGTGCCCTAGGATGGATAGCCCCTTCTTCCAGCCAGGTGCCTGTTGTCCTCTCATACTCCTTTGGGTGTCCCCTTCCCTCCTTCCATGGCTCTGCTCTGTCCAAAATTTCCCCTTGCCCCTGAGCTCTTCCCTGGGGCCTGATGTGTGGCCTCTCTCCTAAGCACACAGCTTCCCTCTGGGCCTTCTCTGGTGGAGGCTGCCCTTTTCTCTCAGGCTGTGGGCCCAGGAGGTGAGAGGGCAGCTCTGATCGACAAGCCACTTCTCCTGCTCCAGCGGGGCCCCGCCACCTCCTCGACTCTCTGTTCCTGCTGGTGCTGCCGTGGATCCATCTCATTCATGGAAGACATTGCTCTCCCTCTTACAGGGACAATTTTAATGGCCATTAACCTAAATGTCATTGTCATCTGGGATGAATCATATCAGCATGGACCGTCCTCCCGCTTGGTCTCTTCACTATAGGCCCCCGCTCCAAGGCCACCCCTGAACCTAGTCAGCCTGGACCTGCCCCACCTCTGGAATGTTAGAGCCACGCCTCCTGCAAGCAGGCCATGACCTCACACCTTCTGTGCTCTCCCCAGCCTTCCACAATTGTGATGACATTGTTCCCCTGATTCTTGGCTTTTTATTTTCTCCTTGTATTGGCCCTTCCCGTATTCCCTTCCACCCCGGGCCAGCCTGGGGTCCAGATTCCATTTCTTCTAATCACTCTTATTCTAAGAGCCACATCTCCATTGCCCCCAGTCTTTTCATGACTCCCAGGGGCTTTGCGGGGCTATGTTGCCCAAGCTGGTCTCAAACTCCTGTTTTCAAGCGATCTTCCCGTCTCAGCCTCCCAAAATTATTTGAATTACAAATAATTCAATATTTGCCTTCTCTGCACCTATATCTAGCCCTCTGGGCACTGCTGGAGACAAACCACACAGCTATGCAGATTGAGGGGACTACATAGTCATGGCTCTCATCACAACCAGGCTTTCAAATGGCCCAGAATTTTCTTCTCGTTCCCTACCTCTCTCTAGAGTTCACCATTAGCTATTTCAGACATTCTCTACTTTCCTAAAGGCATCACCCTCCACACTCTCCCCAGATAACCTGAAGAGAAAATAGGAGTCATTTGGCAGAAATTCCATCACCATCCTGCCACCAAACACACTTTGTCCTTTCCTCTGGTGCTTTCTGGTCACAGTGGAAGAGGTAGGGGTCTAGGAGTCCTTCCTAGGAGCTTAGGATAATCCCTTCAAGTGCTTTGGGCCTTTTCCTTTCCACCTGCTTTAAAAACCTTACTGATTGATTTTTCTATGTACTTCTCTCTTATTTTCCATTTTTTCCCTCTCTACTAACTTCTCATTAGCATTTAAACATGTTTGAGATTCACTCCTTCAAAATGAAAAATCAGGCCTGGTACAATGGATCTTGCCTGTAATCTTAGCACTTTGGGAGGCTGAGGTGGAGAATCACTGGAGGCCAGGAGTTTGAGATCAGCCTGAGCAACATAGTGAGACCTATTTCTAAAAAAATAAATAAAAATTGTTTACTTGCAGTGGCACACATAATAGTTCATGCCTGAGTTATTCATGAGACTGAGGCAGTAGGATCACTGGAGCCTGGGAGTTTGAGGCTGCAGTGAGCTGTGATGACTCTATCTAGCCCAAGCAATGGAGCAAGAGTTCATCTCAAAAAAAAAAAAAAATCCTCTCCTTTATCCTTATAACCTTATTTCAGTTCCCTTGCATTTATTATCTATTGCTTATGTAACAAATTACCCCCCAATTTAGCATCTTTTCTTTTTCTTTTTTGAGACAGAGTCTTATTCTGTCACCTAGGCTAGAGTGCCATGGCCTCAGCCCAGCTCACAGCAACTTTGAACTTCTAGGCTCAAGCAATCCTCCTGTCTCAGCTTCCAAAATAGCTGGGACAATAGGTGCCTGCCATCACACCTGGCTATTTTTTCTATTTTTTAGTAGAGACAGGGTCTCACTGTTGCTCAGGCTGATCTCAAATTCCTAAGCTCAAGGGATCCTTCTACCTTGGCTTCCCAGAGTGTTAGGATTAAAGGCATGAGCCACCACTCCTAGCAAAATTTAGCATCTTAAAACAACAAACTTAAAACAATAAACAAGAAATTTTTTCACAGCTTGTGAGGGGCAGGAATCCAGGAGCAGCTAAGTGAGGTAGATGGCACACCTCTCTCAGGGGGCTGCAGTCAAGATGGGGCTGCGATTAACTGAAGGTTTGACTGGGGCTGGAGAATCTGTTTCCATGATGGCTCACTCATGTGGCAGTTGGCAGGAAGCCTTGATTCCTCACCACATGGGCCTTATGACATGGTAGCTAGCTTCCCCCAGAATGAATGAGGCCAGAATAGAAGCTGCAATGCCTTTTATACAGATAATTCTCACTTCATGATGGTACAACTTATGATTTTCTGACATTACAATGTTGCAAAAGTGATATACATTTAGTAGAAACCATATGTGGAATTTTGATCTTTATCTGAGCTAGTAATATTCTGCAAGATACTCTCTCAATGCTGGGCAGTGATCACGAGCGTAAACAACCAGTATTCTGAGGTATACAAGTTTGCCAGATGACTTTGCCTAACTGTAGCCTATTAAGTGTCCTGAGCATGTTTGCAGTAGACTAGGTGTACAAAATGCATTTTCAAGGCCAGGTGGGCAAGGTGGCTCACACCTGTAATCCTAGCACTCTGGGAGGCCAAGGTGGGAGTTCACAACCCTGCTTTGAGACCAGGCTAAAAAAATAGCCAGGGTTTAGAGCCTGTAGCTCAAGTGGCTAAGGTGCCAGCCACATATACCAGAGCTGGCAGGTTTGAAACCAGCCCAGGTCCTGCCAAACAACAATGACAACTGCAACCAAAAATATGGCCAGGCATTGTGGTGGGCACCTGTAGTCCCAGCTACTTGGGAGGCAGAGGCAAGAAACTCGCTTTAGCCCAGGAATTGGAGGTTGCTGTGAGCTGTGATGCCAAGGCACTCTACGCAGGGCGACAGCTTAAGGCTCTGTCTCAAATAATAAATAAATAAATAAATAATAAATAAATTTAAAAAATAGCCAGGCATTGTGGCGGGTGCCTGTAGTCCCAGCTACTTGGGAGGCTGAGGCAAGAGAATCACTTAAGCCCAAGAGTTTGAGCTTGCTGTGAGCTGTGATGCCACAGCACTCTATCCAGCATGACAAAGTGAGACTCTGTCTAGAAAAAAAAAAGTAAATGTGTTTTCAACTTATGACAGTGGGTTTGCTGGGATGTGATCCTATCATGAATCAAGGAGCATTTGTACTTGAACCTTGGAAGTGACATTTTGTTTCTTTTGCTATATTCTACGAACCACACAGACCAACCCTGATACAATGGGAAGAGAACTAGCAAGGCTGAGAATCCCAAGAGCTGGGGCTTGTTGGGGGCCATCTTGGAGGCTGGCGCCCACACCTTCCTTCACAGTCAGACTTCCTCACAGAGCCCTGTGTCCACATTTCGCCCTCACCTCTTCACTTAGGCTGCTCTCCTTGAGTCCCTAATGACTTCCTTATTTTGAAATCCAGTGGCCACTTCTCAGTCCTTATCTACAACATACCATGTTGGGCACTCCCTCCCTAGCCAAGTCCTTCCTGGGCTCCTGCAATATGAGTCACCAGATTCCTGGTTTTCCTTTCCTAAGCTGTTTTCACAAGCTTCTTTTCACCATCCCTTAGGGTTGAAACACCTTGGGAATCTTCCAGGCTTCCCTTCTTATACATGTGGACAAGGTCATGTCATCTGGCTTCTGCTAACCTCATCTCCTGCCGCTCCCTGCACCCCCAAATCCCCCATGCCAACTCCATCCAGGGGCAGGGGACCTGATTTCAAGGTTACTCTTTTTTAAGCACCAAAGGAGGCAGGAAAAGCTTCATCTTCCTTTGCTACACTCCTTTTATTAAGAGGATTTATTCTGTAAAATTTGGATTCAGTCAAAGGCCATCTGGGAGGATCAGAAGGTCCCATGGCTCTGCCCTCTTCCCACTGTTTTTTGGTTCAGATCAGCTCCTTGGGGCTATTCTTTGTCCAATCTTGGACTCTGACTAAAGGAGGAGGGGAGAGACCCTAACAAGAAGGATAAAGCCATAAATTGATGAGGAAAGTGGCAGATTCATCAACCCCAGACAGAGAAGACCAAGGGGTGATTTGGTTAAGGTTTTCAAGCCTAAAGAGGCTCTTTGCTTTGATAAATATGACCAACTGCCCTGTGTCCTCCAAAGACCAAATAGGAAAAGGTTAAGTTTCAGTAATGACAGAAATGACAGATCCAGGTTAGAGAAGAGAAGCATTAAATGCCGGAAATTAGCTAGAGCAATGTGGAATCTGATCAGCAGATTTTAAAAAGTAGGCTAGGTTTTTGCACATTAGAGATGATTCCTGGGTAGACCAAGCTAAGGGCAGGCAGGTGGATTGGGTAACCCACCATGCTCTGGGATCTATACCTTCCATTGCTGCATGAGTGGCCAGTCCGAGGTGGATCTGGGCTCGGAACACAATCTCTTATCCTTTTCCAGCAGTGCAGTGGCAACCCCTGGGATGTAGGATGGGCTCATTCTGGCCTGCGGGCCACAGCAATCCAGCCACTGCTGCTTGGTTATATCTGTCCTGAAAGACACCAGAGGGTAGGGTTATGGGTAGGGAGGAGCAGAGGGAGAAAGGACGTAGGCATCTTTAGAGGAGGAGCACGATCTGGGAGAACAACCCTGGCCAAGGAGCAGGTCAGAGGTGGGGCACCGTGGCTCATGCCTATAATCCCAGCACTGCCGGAGGCCAAGGCAGGTGGATTTCTTGAGCTCCCAAGTTGGAGACCAGCCTGAGCCAGAGTGAGACCCTGTCTCTACTAAAAATGAAAAAGTGAGGCAAGAGGATCTCTTAAGCCCGAGTTTGAGGTTGCTGTGAGCTATGACATCACAGCACTCTACCAAGGGCAACAGCTTGAGACTCTGACACAAAGACAAAAAAAGGAGCAGGTCAGTGCATCGCCTCCTTCGGGAAGTCCTCTCTGATATCCCCAGGGTGGCTTAGGGTTTCTCTTCTGCGATCCCATAACACTCAGTGCTACCTTGGTCCCTAAATGAATCCTGTGGTATTGAGATGACCTAAGAGTTTCTTTCTCCTTTCCTGTGACCTCCTCGATAGCAAGAACTGTGTTTGTTAGTGGCTTTTTCAAAATTAGAACAGGGCATAGACAGCGGGAAGTGCTGGGCAAATGGGACTCAACTAGCTGACCTAGGAGACAAATGCACTGCTTTGAGGACTTTGGGCTACATTGTCCCAGAGGTAACTTCACAGTAGCCCAGCAAAAAGCCCTGACTTTCTGGAATCACACTTCAGTGAAACAACTGCGGAGATGAAGAAAGTCTGGGTTCTGGTCCCTGCACAGTCACTTTTTAGCAGTATTACCTGATTAGCAACTAGCATTCATCTCCCTGTGCCTCAGTTCCTTGTCTACCAGGAAAGGGTGATGGTCCCACAGATTCACAGGGTTGCCTTGAAAATTGAATGAGATCATGGGTGTGCAGGCGGTAAAAACATCTTGAGAAAGGTCTTTGAGACTTATACAGAGGTAAGAAGTTATTAATAGCCTCATTATTATTCCTACCCAGAATGCCCATGGAGAGGCAGCATGTGGCAGCCCCAGCCCCCGCACCCCACCCTTCCATACTATTTCTGTACCTGGAAAGCAGGTTCTTGGAGGGATAGTCCCAGTTTTGCTACTGTGGGGAGAAGAAGGTGAACATTCAGCAGACCTGCCTCCTCTGCCTCTCCAGCCTTTCCCTTCCCGGGAGCTCCCCCAAACCCTTTGGTTTAGAAAGCATGCTGAAAATGGCACAGCGGCCATTTGGAGGGTTGCAGGTGGCATCTTGTCTCTGTCACTTCTCTGTCATGGTGCTGGTGAGGTTTGAGGTGACCACTCCAGCAAGTCAGCACATTTGGGCTAAATCCTGGGCCAACCTGTCTCTCTAGGGACCTCTGACCCACCTTCTTCAGATCCGCTTGATTCAGAGTCCAGTCAGGCCCAGGGAGAAAGCAAGTGCCCTTCATCCCTCTGGCGCATTTCTGGGGAAGGGTGGGCAGGTCAGGGCGGCTCATCCTGTCTCTCTTCCCCCTTTTCTTCCCATGGCTGCACCACTGCCTGAGCCCACCAGGTCTGGAGAGTGGAGAGCTGTGGGTGGGAATGGGAACAAACTTGGTGTTCCTCCTCCCCACGGCTCACCTCCCTGCTGTGCAGGTATGATGCTTGTGGGCATCTACTGGGCCATGCCAGGGAGCCGCAGTGAGAAACAGGTGGCCCAGAGACAAGAGAAGGGGAAATCCAGAGGGTGGGCTGTGAGGATGAAGCCGCTCTCCATAAGGTCCTGGAGTCAACATCCATGTTCGGGCAGTCAGCAGAGGACTCCCGACCTTCCTGACCCTGGGCCCTCACCCCACCTACGAGTATCCATGTGAGAGCAGAGCACATCCATACAAGTGGGTCTTCCCTGGCTTTGTGGATAATCCAAGTCTTAGGCTCAGCAAAGCAATGGGAACAAGAAAGAAATGCCCAGGGAGTATGTCTAAGGTCCAGGGAAGGCTAGAATCTGGGGTGAGGTCTTAGGCCTGTCCAGGGCTCTGTCCTGGAGGAAAACCAGCAGCAGCTACCTCCAATCCCATGCGGATGATCCATATCAGAGAGCCGCAGCCTGGCTGCTTGAGGAGATCTCCTAACTCAGCTCAGCTCCCCACTCGGCCAGCCAGGTCTACTGGTGCTCTCTTAAAAAGCTGCCCTCAATTCTATCTTTAGCTGTGGCTGCCGGGAGCCTGAGTGACAGGCAGGGTGGGGGCTTGTGCTGGGCTGGAGAAACTTTGCAGCTACTAGGTTTCCTGAGAAGGTTGCATTGACTGCAGGGAGCAGGGCCTGTGTCACAGTCATTGCTGAATCTGTGGCCAGCGTGATGGAAGGCACAGAGCTCCACTGACACTGGCACGATGGATGGATGGACAGATGGATGGATGCGTCCACGCATGCATGAGCAGAAGCCCTGAGGAGAGGATGAGAGAGGGGCCAGCTGGTCTACTGACCAAGGCATGGACCTTGAAGGAACTCTGCGTGATGTTGGACAAACAGCTTCCTCTCCTGGCCTCAGTTTAATCATTTGTAACAGGGGAATAGATAAGTGGTTGTCAGGCTACCTCGATGGACGCCCCCCACCACCTCCACCCCCACCCCCAGGAACAACAGGCTTCTACTGGCTTGAGAGGGAGGGAAGGAAAGTGAGAGCTGCCAGGGTTTCCTGGCCCTCCCATCAGGGCGGGGCCATGTTATCAATCCTGAATACTGAGCCTCCAGGGAAGAATTCCGTTAGACAAAGGGTCCTGTGGCTAAAGAATGTGACAACCACTGGGTTAAACAATCTTAAATGTTTCTTCAGCTTGTAGGAGCCCTGGGAATGTTTGGGTCACTGTGCCTGGCTCCAGGGCCACCTCTAGAATTAACCAAGTTTTACTGGAGACAGGAATTGAAGACCCCAAATTATACCTTTCTTTCTTCTCTCCCAGAAATCTCTCACACTGTAAGAGAGTAAGGGAGCATTCCTTGGGCCATGGTGCCTGCTCACTATTTCCAGACTACTGGCTTTGAGTGTAGGGATGGAATTATTTTCTCATTAATGAGTCACCTTGCTATTTCCTTTTAGAAACTTGAGTGAATCCCACCTTGTCCTCTCCAGGGTAAGGGTCCTGGTTGGGGGCAGGGTGAGTGTCGGGTCTTAAGACGAGGAACTGAGAAGGGGTGAGAAGGGCTGTCTAAAGTGGCTCTGCTCCCACCCACCTGCCCCAAGTGGTGGCTCAGTGCCTTCTCAGTTGTGGGTGAGGTGCAGGTGGCTCAGATTATGAAGTTGTCAATTCCAAGGCCCCCCTCCCAGCCCTGACCACCACAGCAGCTCACTTCCCCAAGTGCATCCAGACTTGGCCAAATGAAATTGCTGCTTGCAGCAGGTGGCAAGAATAGCCTATCAACTGCCTTTCATCAGGACTGATATGAAAATCCCCTGTCTGGACGATAAAACACCAGCAAACTCCCAGGCGGCCAATTATCTTTTTCAACAAGAGAAAGCAAAGTGCCCAAGAAAGGATGAGGAGTGATGGGCTGAGCAGAGGCCCTTGTGGGGCAGTGGTAGGGTGGATTGGAATGGGCTGATGGCAGAAGGGTGACTCGAATCCCCAGCCAGGTGGAGGGGAGACATGAGCTGAGCCCAGGTGGGGCTGGGGAGGAGACGGTGAGGCAAGAACTGTTCAGAGGAAAGTGCCAGGAGAGGGACATGGACTTGGGATCCATCCCTTGCGATTAGTTCAGATGTGGGAGGAGACCTCAGCACGGCAGAGCTTTTGTCCGGGGTCCCAAGGAGACCAGTGGCTAACCAGCAAGGGGACTTGGACAGCAGCTTGCAGTACAGAAGGGCAGGAGCCCAGGGAAGGAGGCTGTTGGCCAGGCAGGGAGGCCTGTGGTGGAAATAGAAGTCTGGCCCACCAAGCAGCCCATTCTTTCCCTGTCCTGACCTCTTAGAGGCATGGGGTACGACTGGACCGTGGGCAAGTTGCTTTAACCACCATGCACCTCCATTACCTCTCTCTTTAGATGGAGGTAACATTTGACCCTACCTGTGTCACAAAGGTGTTCTGATCAAATCAGATGACAGATGTGAAGCTTTTTCTTTTAAAATATTAGAACTGCTTCACAGGTATTATTCCTGGCCAGAGGGCTGAGGTCTAGCAACCAGGTCCCTGCTTCTTCTGGGCTCTTCTTCCTGCTCATGTCAACTTGCTCGTGGGAGGCCTCAGGGCCTCTGTCTGTCCTTCCTTTGAACTTCCCTCCACCTTCCTTCCCAGGGATACTCTCCTACCACCCACCCCCCTCCAGCCTTTACTCTGACCCATCCTCTGTCACTGAGCTCCTAATAAGGCAAAAGTTCCTGTCTGGGCGTGCTCTGCCTCTAGCCCCAGCTCTTCCCACACTCTGTGGTGGAATCATCATCCTTTCTGCTTAGAAACCTGCCACCTGCTCAGGTGAGCATCCTGCATCATGCCTGGGTTACTCTGTCCACAAGTTGCCTTTGCCCACTGAAAATCCCCTATCTGGATGATAAACCCCAGCAAACTCCCAGGCAGCCAATTATTTTTTTCAACAAGAGAAAGCGAAGTGCCCAGGAAAGGATGAGGAGTGATGGGCTGAGTGGAGGCCCTTGTGGGGCAGTGGGAGGGTGGATTGGAAGGGCTTCTCTCTGACTGGACCACACCAGGCACCAACCCTGCAGAACATGGTCCCTCTATAGACAATCAACTCTCTGCTTCCTTCTGCTTCCAAACCATGCCCTCACCCACCACCTGCAAAGCTCTCCCCTTTCTCTCTGCTGAGTCAAATAAATACCCTTTGAATAATTGATTAACTATCTCCCCCTCTCCAGGAAACCTTCCCCAAACAACCTCATTGAAATCTTGGCCTCCGTTCACTTGACTTCTGGACTATAACAGGACATCTCTGCAGTGTGTGCATATGTGAAAGCGTCTGTGGGTTCTGTCCAGTCCCTGAGACCCCTGAGGGTCATCATTCCCAACAGAACCAGACCCACTGGTTCCCCATTGTGAGACTGGTGCTGCTGACCTCATTATGTAGGAAGATGACCAGGTCAGGTTTGGTGTCTAAGAAGGTGGCAGGACAGCATCAGGTGCAGAGGCCACAGTGACCTTTCTGACAGGGAGACTTCCCAGAGCCTTTTCATATAACCATGGCCATGTGGCGTCCTCCCCTAACCCCAGTCTAGGGCACTCATCACCTGGGATTGCAGATGAGGGGCAGACATCAGCACCGTGACCTGAAGGTCACTCTGGATTGTCTGAACTCCTTGTACATTGCCGAGGGATAAAGGATCAGGGGTTACTTGTGTGCGCAGATTCAGCTCAGCACATAGTCCTGACCTATTTTGTGGCTTTAAATTCAGAGATGCCAAGAACAGTGTGTTTTTGCTGCTAAGTCTGGCAGCTTAACCCACAGTAACCTTTAGGTGCTTTCCAACCCTGCAATTTCTTTGCTTATTGTTCTGGTTGGAAAATGAAAAGCCCTCTCTGCCAGCAATTAATTTACCAAAATAAACAAGATTTCTGCTTTTCGTGACAAAGACAGTCCCTGAATGCCAATCTTAGGGCTGCCAGATTGCAATTTCAAGTGGGTGCAGCCAGTGCGGTTACAACTTGCAGGTGATTTATTGAGAAGGTTACAAGAAAAGGAGAAAATGCAGTCAAGTGGGAATGGAGAAAAGTGCTGTCCAGGGGTTCTTGTACTCATCTCTAACTCCTCTGGCAAGTCTCTGTGCTCTTGCCCTACTACTGTCCTTTGTGTTTTTTTTCTTTCTGCAGATGATTCTTGTTTTCTTTTCTTTTCTATTTGGCTTACTTCTAGTCCCTTCCCGACGTGGCATAGCCTGGCTGGTCCCCGCTTCCAAACAGCATCACTGCCTGCTGGTCTTGTAAGCATTTGCCATTCAGGGCTCTTCGCTCCTTACCTTTTGTCTGTAGGTCCTGTCCTTTCATATGAGAGCTGCTGCTGGGCTGGGCATGGGGGCTCACACCTGTAATCCTAGCACTCTGGGAGGCCGAGCTGGGTGGCTGCTTGAGCTCAGGGGTTTGAGACCAGTCTGAGAAAGAACAAGACCCTGTCTCTACTAAAAATAGAAAAACTAGCGCAGTGTTGTGGTGGGTACCTGTAGTCCCAGCTCCTTGGAAGGCGAAGGTAACAGGATCACCTGAGCCCAAGAGTTTGAGGCTGCTGTGAGTTATGATGCCACGGCACTCTACCCAGGGCGATGGAGTGAGACTCTGTCTCAAAAAAAAAAAAAGCTGCAAAATCAAGATAGCAGATGTAACCCACTCCTTCTTCTGCCATGAACACTGAATGAATAGGGACACAATGTGTTGGACATGGAGGAGCCAGGTGTGGACCTGAGATGCAGAGATGCTGAGAACGGGAAACATTTGCTCAGATAGGTTGAGTGGGGGTGGGGGGTTGGAGGTGGAGGCTCTGAGTGGCACCACACAGGGACCAGTAGGGATTACATCTCTTTTGTCTCAGCCCTTGCTGAGAATCCACCCCTAATCACTACTCCCAGTCACCACCACTGCTCTTCCAGGCTTAGCTCACTACTTTGTTAGGTAGATTAGGAGAGAAAAGGCCCACTAGTCTTCCTCAGACACCTACTCTTCCAATTTCCTGCTTCCTACCGCCTACCTCTGAGACCTTCGCTCTTGATGGCTGTGCAATATGGATGGTTATCTTTTCCAAGATTTATCTACTCTGATCCCAGGGATTCCCTGGGCCAGACAGTGAGAAAGTATGTGCTGTGCATGGTTTCATCAAGGTGCCTAGTATTGAAAACGGACACAGTTCTGTCTTTAAGAAGCTCACAGTTGCTCCTAGAGTCAAGGTAAACACAGATAACAGTGGAAACATGAAGAGAAAGTAGAGAATAACATCCTTATAGGCAATCGCAGGAAGCTAAGTTCTCTCTGTACTCCCTGCCCTCATCTCACCCTTGTTACTCCCCATTGCCTCCCTCATAGTCCTGTCCCAGAATAATTTGGACACAACAGCCCTTGGAGGCTCTTTATGTATCAATAGATCCTCTGCAGAGAGACAGAGAAGTGGCCCTAACTCTCTCTAGAGGAAGGGCTAGGCAGAGGAATTTTGTTCATAAAATCTAATTAACAATTTACAGACAGACTAAGAATGAGCTGTTTGCTATGGATTCAATTCAACACTTAACGTGCAACTCCAGCACACACAGGGCATTGTGCTAGGCCTTAGCAGGAGGGGTGAGAGGGACAAAAATGAACAGGAAAAGCTTTCCTCTGAAGTGCATGGATTTCTAAAGCTTCCGTGCATATCGGATGCTTTGGAGTATACCAATTTGAGGTGCTGATGGTTCTCAGATTCTTTCCATGACCTACCGCTGAAGTCATACCATTACCGTCTTCAAAATCTCGTGTGACGTTTTATAATCATATGAAATTTATATTCTACTCTATGTCAGTGTTGGTTTTAATATAACTGCTCTTCTTCTTTCTTAACTCCACACTCCTCAAAGTCTAGTTATAAGACTGAAGCAGCAGGAGAATGGGGCAATTTTATCTTGTGTTTTGTATCCCCAGGATACCGGTAATCTTACACCCAAGGACAAAGGTACCCCTGATATAGGCACTCAATACCTATTTAGTGATTTCATAACCCAGAGAGGTGGGCAGCACCTGTGGCTCAAGGAGTAGGGTAGCAGCCCCATATACCGGAGGTGGCGGGTTCAAACCTGGCCCTGGCCAAAAACTGCAAAAAAAGAAAAAGAACCCAGAGAGGTATAAGACAGCAGGGCTTTGGAACTTCCCTCCCTTCTGAAACTATCTCTTAGCTATGACTTTGCCAGGCAGCTTCAAACTTTTCACTTTTCCCTCTTTGAACTTTTAATCCTTCAATGCTCCTGGTCTGGGACATCCCTTCTCTGGCTCAACTTCTTTCTGTGCCTTTCTTAGGAGGAGGCTCCCCGTTTAAATCTGGTTCCTGTTTTTTATTTTTACTTTTTTAGATCTGGTCCCTGTTTTTGTATTTGGCATTGCTTTTGGTTTTGAACATATAACCATTTAGGCCCAAGACAAATGGTGGCTAACGGGTCATTAATAATTCCATTAATTAATTCTTTCAAAAACCATTTATTGGCCACCTGCTCCTTAGACCAAGGTCTGTTCCAAACACTGAGAATACAGAGATGGGAAAAAGAGGATCGCCTCCCCCAATGATTCCCTCAAGTGACTGGGAAAGATAGACATTGATCAAATAATGATACCAGTATCGAATTTTGGATTGTGCCATGAAGGGAGAAAAAAGGGTGCTATGAGAATGTGTAGGAAAGTATTGGATCTGATCTTGGGAAGGCAGTCAGGGAAGGCTTCCCTGAGGAAGAGACATTGCAGCAGAAGGGAGAATAGGTAGGGCAGGGGTATCGGGGGAGCGGGAGAAGCATTCTAGGCAGAAGAGCAGCATGTGTAAGAGTCTCGGGGCTGGCAGAAGGGAGTACACCCACCTCAAGGAACTGAAAGAAGATCATGTGGCTGGAGTATGGACAGAGAAAAGAGAAATGGTGTAAGGAAACCCGTGGGGTTGGAGTCACTGGTGGGGGCAGATAATTATAGCAGGGTATGCGAAGGCCGTCCAGAAAGTATCTGGTCATGTAATATGAAAAATAGAGGATAAAACCAAATATGCTTACTCCGCTCCAGAGTACAGTAACAGGAGGAACTTGAAATAAAACCAAATTAACCAAGACTAGCGATTCAGGAATTGCTAGTAAAGTCACTGTAATAAATATTCCAAAAAACTCAGATGGTATGTTTGCTGAGGAATGAAAGAATGGATGAAAGACAGATGAATAAAGATGAGTGTTAGGCGTCTCCATTTCCAGCCATGCTCCAAGCAGAAGGCTGACCTGGCTCTGCCTCTTCCAGAGCAAATCACCCAGTGCTCTTCCTTCATTGCCATGGCATTCTGTGCATGTGGCTGTCATGGCATTGTCCCATTGTATCATACTGATGCTGTGCCTCTAGCCTCTCCCATTAGACTCTGAACTCCTTGAAGGCAGGGGCCATGCCTTACTCACTTTTTTCATCCTCAGCACCCAGCACAGTGTCTGGCACCTAACAGGTGCTCAGTAAGTATTGGTTAAAGCCACACTTCCTTGTCTGTATAAATTCATCTCGACTGCATGATGATCAGGATGACAGAAGCATACAGCTGCCTGAGCCTTCTATACCCTCAGAACTAATAGCAAATATTTCTGGAGAGCCAGCTGCACCACGGGTCTGTTTTGTAGCCAAAGAAAAGCATTTACTGAGTCAGTCTCAACCTTGTTCTTTTGGTGATCAAACCCAGGGCTTTGTTTTTCTTGTGGAATTTTCTGTGGGTGTGCCCAGCTAGCTCAGCCAGCTCATCAAGCCAACAGGATCTAAGTAGGAAAATCCAAAGGATTAACTGCTAGTCCCCTGCACTAGCCTATGATATTCATATTGTCTGTATGAATATCCTTTGTATTTCCAAATTACACGTGCACACCCATCATTTCCTTTTTTCTACACAATGCCAGTATGAGCATTAACTAAAAGAGGTTAAATGATTCATCCAAGGTCACATGGCAAATCAGTCAGGCCCAGAGGCTTTGTCTCCTACATTCCACTGTCTCACTCCCTACCCCAGAGCTTTCCCTGGTACTCACTTTGAAAGGAGAAGGCTTTCAGTGGCCACGGTCTGGGAGATGCTCCATGTTGCTCTTTGGCCCTTGTTCCTGTGGAGCCAAGTGTTGGTGAGCCCTGGTGGGAAGCCGAGCAGGCCTGCCAGGGGCTGCAGAGAGTCAGTGTACCAATGGGAGACGGATGCATAAGCCAGATCTGCTTTCTGTTGCCCTCCCAGAAGCGACCTGATACAACTTGCAGCTACAGAGCCATCATTGTGACCCAGACAGGAGCAATCAGGAGGGAGAGGCTGACTGAATTGCAGACAGACAGCAGCTAGGAGGGGAGGTGGAGCCATTTCTGCCTGAGCCCAGGGCCAGGGAGCCTTCAGGCTGGAGACAAGCTAGTGTTGTCAATGAGTCCTATAGACATGACAGCTGGCTTCTAGAAGATATGAGCCAGGGTTTTGCTCTAAAGCTGCCCACTCAGGATAGGGCACTACTGGGCCCTTCTTGAGAAGAATGAGACCCAGACAACAGTTACTTTTCCCTCCCTCCCCTTTGAAGACAAGCTTGCTAGTAGGATTAAAAGCTCTGATCCAAAACCTAAAGAAAAATAGTATTTTTCCCTATTAAAAATGTATTAAATAATTGCTGAGTTCTAGGCATTTAGAAAGAGTAGTCCCTGGCTGGGCACGGTGGCTCACATCTGTAATCCCACCACTCTGGGTGGCCGAGGCAGGTTGATTGCTGGAGCTCAGGAGTTTGAGACCAGCTTGAGCAAGAGCAAGACCCCATCTCTATTAAAAATAGAAAAACTAAGGCAGGAGGGTTACTTGAGCCCAGGAGTTCAGGGTTGCTGTGAGCTATCATGATACCATGGTAATCTATTCAGGGTGATAGAGTAAGACTATCTCAAAAAACAAAACAAAATAAAAAAAGACCAGGATGGCGCCTGTGGCTCAGTGAGTAGGGTGCTGGCCCCATGTACCAAGGGTGGCATGTTCAAACCCAGCCCCAACCAAATTGCAACAAAAGAATAGCTGGGCGTTCTGGTGGGTGCCTGTAGTCCTAGCTACTTGGGAGGCTGAGGGAAGAGAATCGCCTAAGCCCAAAACCTGGAGGTTGCTGTGAGCTGTGATGCCACAGCACTCTACCGAGGGCAACAAAGTGAGACTCTGTCTCTAAGAAAGAAAAAGACCAGTCTCTATTCTCAGGATGTTTACAATCTAGTAGGAAGGTAAGCTGGCACACAAAAATAATACATAAGAAAAAATGTGGCTGTCACAAAAAGAGGATTAGAATCTGGCTTAATGAAGGCAAACCAGACTGGGGCAGTCTTGAAGGGTGCCTGGAATTAAATTTGGAAGACAAATGCAAGGCAATTGCCTGTGATTCTAGGCCACTGAGCGGTTTCCATGGCTGATACATTCCTTTTTTATCGAGGGTAGTAATAATACTACTACCGACCTTTCTCAGGTACTTATTACATGTGAAGTACTGTGCTTTGCACTCAACACATCTTGTCACCCTTAGAATTACCGTGAGGTAGGTATTCTTGTCATCCTACTTCACAGTTAATGAAATTAAGAGCTTGTCCTTTCTTGTAAAGCAGTGGTTTACAATCGGTGTGCCCTGGAAGGATCTTAGGTGTGCTGTGAACATTTTTAAAGATCATTAATTATTTTTGAGGCTGGGCTCAGTGGCTCACACCTATAATCCTAGCACTCTGGGAGGCCGAGGTGGGTGGTTGTCCTGTGCTCACATGTTCGAGACCAGCCAGAGCCAGAGTGAGACCTCATGTCTAAAAAAAGAAATAGCCGGACGTTGTGGCGGGTGCCTGTAGTCCCAGCTACTCGGGAGCCTGAGGCAAGAGAATTGCCGTGCCCAAGAGTTGGAGGTTGCTGTGAGCTATGACACCACAACAGCACTCCACTGAGGGCAACAAAGTGAGAGACTCCATCTCAAAAAAAAAAATTATTTTTGAAGGAAGTTCAAAGCACAATAAGTATATTCTTTATTTTACTCTTTTTTTTTTTTTAATCAAGTAAAGTGTGCTGTGAGGTAAAAGAGATTGAAAAACACTGCTCTAAAAAAAACTGCTCTAAAAGAACACTCAAAACTGAGTATTTAAAACTAGGTGTTTTATAAAGGTTACCGGGCGCCTGGTTCTGTGGGCTGTATGAGAAGCATGGCACCTGGTGAGGGCGTCAGGGAGCTTCCAATCAAGGGAGAAAGTGAAGGGACAGCAGGTATGTCTCATGGCAAGAAAGAGAGCAGGTGGCTCGGTGGCTCAGTGGGTAGGGAGCCGGCCACATGCATTGAGGATGGTGGGTTTGAACCTGGCCAGGGCCTGCTAAACAACAATAAAAAAAAAATAGCCAGGCGTTGTGGTGGGCACCTATAGTCCCAGCTACTTGGGAGGCTGAGGCAAGAGAATCACTTAAGCCCAAGAGTTTGAGGTTGCTGTGAGCTGTGACATCACTGCACTCTACTGAGGGCAGCAGAGTGAGACTCTGTCCCCCCCCCCCCAAAAAAAAGCGCAGGAGCGAGAGGAGGGGGTTCCCGCATTCTTTTAAATAACCCGCTCTTTGTTAAAATTTATTTGTTAATAAATCAAGGACTCACTAGGTACTGCAGGGAGGGCACCATTCAGGAGGGATCTGCCCCCATGACCCAAACACCTCCCACCAGGCCTCAGTGTTGGAGATCACATTTCAACATGAGATTTGGGCTGGCCACATACACTGGGGCTGGCAGGTTCGAACCTGGACTGGGGCCTGTCAAACAACAATGACAACTACAACAAAAAAATAGCCAGGCGTTGTGGTGGGCACCTGTAGTCCTAACTACTTGGGAAGCTGAGGCAAGAGAATCTCTTAAGCCCAAGAGTTTGAGATTGCTGTGAGCTATGACACCACGGCACTCTACTAAGGGCTACACAGTTAGACTCTGTCTAAAGAATAAAACAAACAAACAAACAAACAAAAAAAAACCCCATGAGATTTGGAGGGGTCAAACATCCAGACCATATCAGGCCTTAGGAGATTAAGGTACTTATCCAAAGTCAATCAGCAAGGAAAAGTTGGAGGTGAGATATAAACCCAGGTTATACTGAAAAGTTTAAATGTTATAGAAATCTATAAACAACTACTGCTTCCAAAAGTGAAAACCTCCCCACAGATTCTGGGGAAACACTCAATTGTCCTGTGCAGCAGTCCAAATTCTGGTGGCATTTCTCTCTTTCTGGGGCCAACCTCCTAGACTCGTAAGCTCTCTGGGAGGGGCTGAAACCAAAAATTCCAGGCAAGAAAAAGACAAGATTAGGAGAGAAAACATCACCCAGCTCAGAATTCTAGAGAATCAAGTGAAAGTTTCCTGGACCAAACATGAGATGGTCTCAATGTCAAATGTCTTGGTCTCAGTCTCAGTCCTATGCCCTTCTGGCCTTCAGAGATTTTCCTCACCCTCACAGTGTAACTGGAAGATCAGGCTATGTCTGCTTCCCTGTGGTGTTCAAATTTCCCTTCAGTGTCTCAATGAATCATGAGCTGTTAGTCCTCCCAGAGGCTTTAGAGATTATCTAGTCCAATCCCTTCAATTTATACATTACACATGAACAGTAGTTAATGGCAGAGCCACTAGGATGTTTCTCTTTGCTTCAGAAAAGAAAAAAAATTCTCTTGGTGGGGTGTGGTGGTTCGTGCCTATAATCCTAGCACTCTAGGAGACTGAAGCAGGTGGATTAAGCTCAGGAGTTCAAGACCAGCTTGAGCAAGAGCGAGACCCCCATCGCTACTAAAAATGGAAAAATCAGTCGGGTGTGGTGGTGCACACCTGTAGTCCCAGCTCCTCCAGAGGCAGAGGCAGGATGATCACTTGAGCCTAAGTGTTTGAGGCTGCTGCGAGCTATGATGATGCCGTGGCCCTCCAGCCTGGGTGACAGAGCAATACCATGTCTCAAAAAAAAATCATCTTACCACTAAACACTGATGTAAAAATTATTTCCTTTGATTGCAAAACACAGAAAAGAATCTTACAGCTTTTGTGTGTGCACTGAGAATCTCTGTCCAACCTTGTCTTTCATATTTTGATCCATCTGCAGTATCCCCTTTGTGGCAGTGGCATATGAAGGTTAGGGGGTGTAGAGAGCAGAGTAATGCTTTTCTCTAATGCTGAGAACAGGAACTGCTGCTGCTGGCCTGCACTTCTGTTTTCTGATCTGGCAAACTAGCCTCTCTGCCATGTTCAAGGCCATCAGCCATCCATTTTGTCTGCCAGGCTACTTCTTGGCCTGACCCGCTAGCAGTCAGAGCTAGGTGTGCTGATCTTTTTGCCTGCTGGCTGCTTACCTGGGACATATGCTTTGTGGAGAAAGGCCTGCCAGAGGGGAGCCAAGACTTTCCCTCCTAGAGCCCCTGCAGGTGAGGGTAGCAGTGCCAGGTCCATTCCAGAATCTCATGTGCTTACTCTCCATTTAGAACTGCGAACATCTGTGCTTTGTGGCTAGCTCAGGGTAGTGAGCAGGGAACAGGCAGAGTAAAGCATGCAGAAAGTAGAAAAGGTCACTGCTCTTCTGCCTAGTCACAAGTAGCTGGCCAGGCCATTCAGCTACATTGCCCACCCTCTTTAAGCCACCCATGCAGCCCGTCTCCTGGGTGCCACCCTCCCTTCCACCCCTGTTTAGGAACCAAACCCCTGGTTTGGAGAGCCTGGTAGGTTCCCATAGCAATGGGCCTTTTAGCTGTTTCTATAGCAACCAACACCCAGACCATTTAGTTGCTAGTCAACTGACAGCTGTAAATGAATCGGATTCAGGTTAGAATCTAGGGATAGGCTGGGGGATTCTCCTCAGAGAAAAAGACATGACCACCTCAAACGACCCAACTCCTTTAAAGACTTTAAGACAATACCTGTGGAGATCCAGAGCCACTTTCTACCTCGGGTCACTCAACCCTGCCCTCACCACTGTTCCCCACACACACAAACTCAATGAGGATCCCAGGCCTTTAGATGGGTGACTTAATACCCCCCAACTTCTGCTTCTGGTTGTCTCTTCCCAGAAGACCCTTGGGAAAAAACACTTCTTTAATGTGACTCTCACCCTAACTTTTTTACACATAATTATTTCCTCTGTGACACGACCCTGTCCTCTACCAACCCAGTCATTTAAGCATTGCTTTTTGGATTAACTGAAGTGAACGGCTAACCTCAAACTGTCTTTTCTTAATCAACCTCACCTATTCAAGCCACCCTTCTTTGTCTTGGAGTGTTCTCAGAGAACATTCTGTTTTAACAACCTTTGCAAGGTGTAATCAAGATCATCCTGTTCCTTTAAAAAAAATCAGCTGTGATTTCAAAACCAAACATGTAGGATTTGAAATTCCTCCATGCTTATTGGTTTTTATTAGCCTAAAGATTTGACTGGATGCCAGGCCTTACATTTGACCTTCTCCTAAACTGGGGATACTAGATGTTGGGTTCCCTTTATTCAGTAAGCAAGGAGGCCCTTTGTTACTTTTTTTTTTTTTTTTGGTAACAGCTAGAATCTAAGATTTATCTGCCATGGGATTAATGTAAAATAAGTTCGGTATAAGCCTCCAAGGCTTGCTTAGTGGACTAGAAAAGCATGAGCCTGTCATTGGAAAGAGCATGACCTTTTTTATATACCTAAAATGCAGTGCTTTTCACTGTTTTAATGACTCAGGAGGGGGGTGTCTGTGAACTGTCTGTAGAAGACGACCTTTCAAACTAATCCCCCCCATGGGAGCCTTACCTACCTAGCTTGCTGCTGCAGGCTCACGCAGCCTCACGATGGCTGGTAAATAGTCACAAGCTGTATGTTCCCTTTCTCTTCTGTATTTATACTGTCTTAACCACTGTTTCTCCACTTTTTATTTTTATTTTTGAGACAGAGTCTCACTCTGTTGCCCTGGGGTAGAGTGCCGTGGCGTCATAGGTCACAGCAACCTCAAACTCCTGGGTTCAAGCGATCCTCTTGCCTCAGCCTCCCAAGTAGCTACAAGCACCTAACATCATGCCCAGCTAGTTTTTCTATTTTTGGTAGAAATATAGTCTAACTGTTGCTCAGGCTGGTCTTGAACTCTTGAACTCCTGAGCTCAAGCAATCCACCCACCTCAGCCTCCAGAGTGATAGGATTACAGGCATGTGCCACTGTGCCCAGGCCCTCCTTTTATCACTCCCTTAAGGAGCCCTTTTAATCCAAATCAACCACCCCATAAATTTTAATATCAGATATAATGTATATCTGTTTTGGTATCACATTTATACTTTTATACATTTATACATAAAACAAAGATTTTTTTTGTCCCCGGGAACAAATCTTCACAAAGGATGCATAACATAACATAAACAACAAAAGCATAAACAAAACGTTTATAGTTTTAAAATTTTATTTGAAGCGTAAGTGGGGAGAAGAAAAAGAAATTGTCTTAGCAGTTATTTATGTGAATTATTTCCAAAGTAGTTTAACACTCAACTAGTCAGTTATGGCAAAATCAATTTTCCCTGAAGTAGATACTGTTCTTAGCTACAGGCAGTCCTCATTTTGCACAG
Organism: Perodicticus potto; assembly: GCA_963574655.1. Classification (NCBI taxonomy): domain Eukaryota; kingdom Metazoa; phylum Chordata; class Mammalia; order Primates; family Lorisidae; genus Perodicticus; species Perodicticus potto. The sequence goes on from CAUYRH010097943.1 coordinate 32,292, forward strand.
TAGTGTGGGCACAGGAAAATACAGGGCAGGTACCTGTTAGCTTTAAAGGAGATAAGTGACATGAGGAATCTTCTGGGAATAGTAGGCAGCAGACACATGAGACCAGAGCTTCTCTAGAGCTCTCAGAAAGTTCCTGCGCAGAGGATAGCCTTGTTTTTCTGGGGAGACATCATCACACTTCAGATTGAACCTTCCAATTTTACTGCTATTTCTAGACAAAGAACAATGTCTCCTAGAGTAATGGCTGACATTTACGGAGTATATTATATGCCAGAGGTCATTCTAAGTGTTTTATGTGCCTCATCTCATTTCATCCTCACAGCCCTACTATTATTTCTATGTTAACAGAGGGAGATGAAGTAATTTCAAGATTGCACTGGCAGTCCTATTAATTGGTAGAGTCAGGATCTAACCACAGGCAGTCTGAAGCCAGAGACCACCTTTGGTATTCACACAATTCTGATAAGGGAGGGCTCTCCATCTAGATTCTGTGATAGGATACAAAACATCTTCACTAGAAAGTACAGTGGTTGAAGGGCTGCTGGCATCACTAGTAAAGCTTGGCTGTTGATAACATTATTCCTAATCCATTGCTGTCCCCTGGTGGTTTTCCTGGGAAACTCACAGGCCAAAGAAATCCAAGGATCTAGTGAAAATTATTGGTATGAAAAGAACAGGACCAAATGAATTATTTGCTCATAAGCACTTTGTACAAATTCAACTAAGAAAAGAGTTCCTTCCTTTTGCCCCAACCTAACAACAGCTGACCTTCCAAGGTCCACGTTATTCAACTTAGTAGTGAACAGGGCTGTATTCCCTGTACCCCCTAAAAGCTGATCGACAGTATATTCAGAACAGACAGTAAAATGTATGCCCATGATTATTCTTGTACTTTCAGAGTAGGCAACGCCAAGATTTAATTAATTTAGCCACTATGTACAATTTCATATTTCCTTTCCTCAACACACAGGGCTCCCAAAACATCACTGTGCCCCGTCCCAACCTGTATACCCTACTCCCTTACCTGCCCCCTCAAATAGTTCCCTCAACTTTTCAGCTGTCGCTATTATTCAATGAGGTGAGGCTTACTGGTATATAATTGTGTAAAATAAAGCAAAACAAGGTCATTTAATATAAAATAGATAAGGTCTAACTGGGAAAAAAGGAGGAAAAGAGTTTCTGAAAAAGAGTCATGTCTTCGGTGCACTCTGGGACCACAGAGCCAGGGGCCTGCCTTCCATAGTTCCAAGAGAATGTACTCTGAAAGAAGCAGGCGACCAGAGCCCAATGCAGAAGACAAGACTGATGAGCTTTTATTTATTCCAAGGTACATCTCCAGGTAAATAAAGAGGCTGTAAGTTAATGTTGTTAAAAACAAACAAAAAAAACTCCGAAAAACAAAAACCAAAACAAACATCTGCTAACCCAGCATTGCATTTAATGGAAACCCCAAAGACAGAAAAAGAGACATGAGACATGATCACTGGACACCACTGGAGAGCAAGTCACAGTTGTTGGAGCAACAGAGGTGGAGATGTTGTCAAGGGTCACAAGACTCAAAGAGGCACTTGGAGATTGAGTAACCTGCAGAAGTAATGAATGTCCCAGCTAGATGGGAGCGGAACCCACCCTCCACTGTGAGGGCCGTAACCCTAGGGGAAGTTATCTGACATCCCTAAGCAACCTCCTCCAGGTCCTGTCTGGTTGTGCCTCCCTTATTCCAACAGCAAAAAATTGATGAAGACAATTTAACCTATAGTCCCACTCTCTCTTTTTCTTTCAACCTTTTCACAAAAGATACTACAAAGACAACAGTTCTGAGCTCTCAGGAAATAGGGCCTTATATGCTTTTAAAAGCATAAAACAGCAGTCTTGAAATTCCTTTCATCTTACAGCACTGATTTAGTTTCAGATAGGATTTCTCCTTCACTTCCTCCTTCCTTCCACCCATGCCTTCTTGCTTCCAGATAGACATACTGGCACCAAATAGCTCTACTCTTTGATCTGTATTGGGATTTTCCAACAGAAGAAAGATTGGTCTTTGTCATCGTGAAGTTCCCACTGCACCACCAGTTTTATCTGGAAATAAGAAAAAGAATTGGGAAAAATGAAAATAGGACCTGACCTCAATCCATAATCAGCCTAACAATGTATCATAGATGGAAACTGCAACAAACTGCTTAATTCCTCATATTTTTCTTCTTAAATCATGCTACCATGAAGGATATGGGCAAGTCTATGATCTTAAACTTGAAAGAGTGAACCACCATATATCTATCATTTGGTGTTAGTAATACCATACACTAACCAGTTAATTTACCAAATATAATTTTTTTTTTTTTTTAGAGACAGAGTCTCACTTTGTCGCCCTCTGTAGAGTGCTATGGCGTTACAGCTTACAGCAAACTCCAGCTCTTGGGCTTAGGCAATTCTCTAGTCTCAGCCTCCCGAGTAGCTGGAACTACAGACGCCCGCCACAACGCCCGGCTATTTTTTTTTTTCCTATTGCAGTTTGGCCAGGGCTGCGTTTGAACCCACCACCTACTCACTGAGCCACAGGTGCCGTCCCAAATATAATTTCTAAAGCAGGCTCAGCACTTGTAGCACAGTGGTTGCAGGGCCGGCCACATACACTGAGGGTGGCAGGTTCAAACCCAGCCCAGGCAAGCTAAACAACAATGACAACTGCAACAAAAAAACAGCCAGGTGTTGTGCAGGCACCTGTAGTCCCAGCTACTTGGGAGGCTGAGGCAAGACAATCGTTTAAGCCCAAGAGTTTGAGATTGCTGTGAGCTGTGACGCCACCATACTCTACCCTGAGGGCGACATAGTGAGGCTCTGTCTCAAAAAAAAAAAAAAAAATTTCTAAGGCATTCTTTTCCTTCTTAGATCAGTGGTACATAAATGAAGGCTTACATAGATGATAATTTACATTTAAATAATTTGTTATGTATTTGGCAATCTGACCCAGCTTTTTTCCAACTGTAACCATGAAGAGCAGAGAGTAGAAAAATTACATTTTTAGGTATAAGGAAACTTTCTCTTTAGCTGGAAATGTCAACATACAAAGGATGGTCCAAACAAGTTCATGGCTATATGAATAATTTCAAGTATAACAACCCCTTGTAGCAATATGCTTTCAGTTAACTTCCTTAAACTGCTCATTAGAGATTTCGGTCTTAATTTGTTACAGGCACACTATGAGGAGTCACTTCTAATTCTTAATAATTCACTGACACTTTTGGGGTGGGGGTCTTTTCTTATGTGGACTTTAGCTTGTCATTAGTTCCTACCTTTCTTTTGTATTCAAATGTTTCTTCACAATGCAACATTTTAGTGACAATTGATACCCAGATTCTCACTTGCTTTATAAGTTTTTCAAGATTAATATATATTGGCTCGGTGCCTGTAGATCAGCGCCTAGGGCGCCAGCCACATACACTGGAGCTGGAGGGTTCGAATTCAGCGTGGGCCTATCAAACAACAATGACAACTACAACAACAAAAAAATAGCTGGGCACCTGTATTCCCAGCTACTTGGGAGGCTGAGGCAAGAGAATTGCTTAAGCCCATGAGTTTGAGGTTGCTGTGAGCTATGACGCCACAGCACTCTACCCAGGGCAACATAGTGAGACTCTGTGTCAAAAAAACAAAAAAAAAAGACTAGTATATATTAATCACTGCTTCACTTAATGCTCAAGCAGTTTGAGCTGTTTTTCAGATTAAATTAAATTCACTTAAGAGACAATAACTACCATATATTAAGTTCCTATCAAGCCCTGCCTAGACACTCTGCATATGTAACTGGGGTTCAGAAATGCCCATGATTATATGGATACTCCACAAATTAATCTATAAATCTCTCCCTGACCTTTATGGTCTCCAACTCTCCAACATCCTTTAAGAAAGACTCCCTATATTTGAGTCTTTTTACAATGTTCTTTATTTGTCTGGCACTTTTGCCTTTAAAAATAGAATGTTCTGTAATTACTTGTCTTTTCTAGAAAAATAAATGGCCAGATTGTTCCTGGGTTCTACTTGACTTCCTTTCAAGAAATACAGGTCTTTTTTCTTCACTTCTTCCATTCTTACCAAGATTCATATCTTTAACACAGACCCATTTCAGCAGGATCTACCCATAAATGCTTGGTAAAAAAAAGAGGGAGGCAAAGCTGGGGGCTGTGATCAGAGAAAGGAGAGTGAAAAGAACTACTTCTCTGCCATGGAACCAAAAAGCTACTGCTCTCTTGTTAGATTAATGGAGAAACCAGGATTTTCTGATAACAATGCTAAAACTCCTGGATCTCGAACTATTTGGTCCCCCAATTTTTTTTTTTTTGAGAGAGAGTCACTGGTCGCCTTGGGTGGAGTGCCAGTGGGATCATAGCTCACAGCAACCTCAAACTCCTGGGCTCAAGTGATCCTCTTACCTGAGCCTCTGAGTAGTCGGGGCTATAGGCGCCCACCACAATGCCCAGTTAGTTTTTCTATTTTCAGTAGAGAAAGGGATCTCACTATTGCTCAGGCTGGTCTCAAACTCCTGAGCTCAAGCAATCCACCTGCCTCAGCCTCCCAGAGTGCTAGGATTATAGGCATGAGCCACCGCACCTCGCACCAGCCTTTGGAGTTATAAGACCCAGCTCTAAACTGGGTGGAGTGGTATTTGTCCATATTATATAACATCAGAGTCTCAAATTTTTCTACCTGTTAGAGATAATATCACATCTACATAGCGTGGTCATGAAAATCAAGCAAAATATATGTAAAAATGGCATCTTTAGGCCCAGGCTAACCATCAGGTCATAGTCAAAGAACAAAAGGACATAATGAAAACCCTAACATTCACACTTATCTCCATTCCCTTAGGAATGGAGACACAATTCCTGACTGCCAACCCCCATCTCCCATCTCCCGTTGCCCTCAGATTTCTAATCCAGATCCCAGGTCTCCAGTGTCTTCAACAACAGTGTCACTTACACAGGGGTATTCACTCTTCACTGGTAGTTTATTCAGGTAGCTATAGGTCTTGTCTTTTTGGATGGGGCAGGTGATTCCACACTTACAACCATCAGGCTCAGGAATGGGAAAGGGAACTGAGGCGCCCAATATGATGCCATGCACAAAGGCTTTGCTACTTTTAGATGGAATATCTAGGAGAAAAAAATAGAGAATCAAATGGTTAAAAAAAAAAAATCAGCCTATTTTCAAACGTTAAATCAAAATTTCAGATATAATCTCAAGCAACAGCATTGCTATGATAGCAAATCATAATGCATGTACTTTTCAATTTTTAGAGTCTATTTATCTTTGTAGCTGTGCCATAGCCTAGCACAGTGCAAATATTCACTCCAAACTTGAAAAATTACTGAATCTTGCAAAAAGAAGTATCAACGGGAGTTGTTTTCTTTGCTCTTTATAATTTCTCAGGGGAATCAAAGCTACCTGGATAATTAACCTTATCCAACAATGCAAATGACTTTTGGCAGTAAACTTTCTATTTACTATTTATATCAGCTTCTGTTGAAGTACACTGTGTGTCTTAAATGCCATGGTCTGTAAAAAGGTACCCTATAGAAACTTGGTAAGATTAGATAGAGGTGCCATTTCTTGATAACTTCTACCTTCCATAAAGGAAAATGGGCAGGAAGAATAAAGGTATTATAAATATTAGGGCCACCAGAACTATAAGCTATTACAGTATTTTTTTTTTTTTTTTTTTTTTTGAGACAGAGCCTCAAGCTGTCACTCTGGGTAGAGTGCCATGCCATCACAGCTCACAGCAACCTCCAACTCCTGGGCTCAAGCGATTCTCCTGCCTCCACCTCCCAAGTAGCTGGGATACAGGCGCCTGCTACAACCCCAAGCCATTTTTTGGTTGCAGCCATCATTGTTGTTTGGCAGGCCTGGACTGGATTTGAACCCACCAGCTCAGGTATATGTGGCTGGCGCCTTAGCCACTTGAGCCACAGGTGCCGTGCCTCCACCTCCCAAGTAGCTGGGACACAGGCACCTGCCACAACACCAAGCCATTTTTTGGTTGCAGCCATCATTGTTGTTTAGCAGGCCTGGACTGGATTCAAACCCACCAGCTCAGGAATATGTGGCTGGTGCCTTAGCCACTTGAGCCACAGGTGCCGAGCCAAAAGAAATAGGTTTTATTTTTTATTTTGAGACAAGAGTCTCACTTTGGTGCCATGGTGTCTCAACTCACAGCAACCTCCAGCTATTGGGCTAGGGCGATTCTCTTGCCTCAGCCTCCCGAGTAGCTGGCACCCGCCACGATGCCCGGCTCTTACTGTTGCAGTTGCCACCCGGTCCCGGGTTTCAACCCATCACCCTTGGTATATGGGGCTGGCGCCCTACCCACTGAGCCACAGGTGCCGCCCTGCTATTACAGTATTTTGGAGAGTCAGAGAATTGGGTCTTTATGTTTCTTTCTGTCTGGGCTGAGAATGACTTTTTTTTTTTTTTTTTTTTGCAGTTTTTGGCTGAGGCTGGATTTGAACCCGCCACCTCCGGCATATGGGGCCGGCACCCTGCTCCTTTGAGCCACAGGCGCCACCCGAGAATGACTTTTGTTTACAAGACTTTTGGGGGGGGGATGGGCAATAGAGGGGCCAAGTAGGGTATAGTCCAGGAGAGAAAATAGGAGTGAACAGTTAAGAGCTGTCTTTAGGCTTTTGAACAAGAGATGACAGGAACTTTGAGGTTTCTTATTTGACAGTCTCATCTAGTTCCATAGGATAGAAAATGAGGAAAGGATTCAAGGCAGGTGCCATGTCCAGAAATAAAGATTTCCCATTTGTCTAGGTTCTTGGGAATCTGAAGGTGCTTGAAAATGTGGTACAAGAAAGTACCAAGTTCCAATAATATTTATTGAATATTCCAGGAGGAGAAAGTTCAGATTTCTTGATTGTTTCTTGGGTCCCCAGTGGGCTCCTTAACCCTAACAGAGATTGTTAAGTATTAACTGCACCTTTATTTTCAGGCAGGGTGTAAATGTAATGGCTGGAAAGCATACAGCTTGAAATAACATTTTGGAGGAGTTCCAAAGTTTACAGAATTGGGGTCTATGCTGATACTCAGCAGTCTGGAGCTAAACAGAGCTGACATTCCTATAAAAGTTTGCTGTGCAATGTGGCCTACGACAAGATAGAGAAAAGCCAAACCTATGACGTGGAAATCTCCCTGTTTGCTTAAAGGGGATCTGGGAGCCATGGACTGGACTCTGGGAAACAGGCATGAGAAGTCAGTATGAGAAGGGTGTCTGAGGGCATAGTGAATCCTAACATTTCACAAGTAGGAATGGAGGTCACAGAATTCCTGATTGACAACACCCATCCCCACACATTCCCATGCTCATTCTTATACCTGAGATGTGTGTTATGCTTTAACATGAATCTGAGGGTAAGGGCTACTTTTACTCACTGCTGGTGAAGGTGACATTGATACTGTAAGACTGTCCTTTGTTTAGCTGGCAGGGCAGGGTGGGGCATGGGCTCACGTTCACTTCCTTTATAACTCCAACCGTAGAACCTACAAAAAAAAGAAAAATGAATTGGATTAGGATGAAAAATAAACTCCCAAGCTGCCCACCACCTATGGAAAGATGCTGTTCTCCCAATTAGGGTGAGTTTGATCTCCTCTGACCCCTTTACTGGGATAGAATCTTTAAGACAAGAAGGAAAATTAGAATGAGTTTCATCATCTTTCCACCCAAAGCTCTACAAGTGCAAATATTGATGTAGGGAGTCTGGTATTCTTACAATTGTTGAACCAGGTTCTTGTCTCATGACGTCAAGCAATGAATTCATGGACCAAGTGAAATGGCAAGGGAAACAAAAGTTTATTAAGAGCAAGTTGAAAAGCAAGTAGAGAAATTCGTTAATTGAAAGACAGAGGTAGGCCAGGCATGGTGGCTCACACCTGTAATCCTAGCACTCTGGAAGGCTGAAGCAAGTGGATTGCTTGAGCTCAGGAGTTCAAGTCTAGCCTGAACAAGAGTGAGACCCCGTCTCTACTAAAAACAGAAAAAACTAGCTGGGTGTGGTGGTGCCGATAGCTCCAGCTACTCAGGAGGCTGAGCAAGAGGATCGCTTGTGCCCTAGAGTTTGAGGTTGCTGTGAGTTATGACCCACTCAACCTAGAGTGACAGAGACAGTCTTAAAAAAAAAAAAAAAAAAAAAAAAAAGGAAGGACGGAAGAAAAGGGGAGCGCAGCAAAGTCTCCAGCACAGCATGCACAGAAGGGCACTCAAGCAGACTGCCCAAGAAAACTAACTGTTAAGGGCATTACATATGTTGTCTCACCTTATCTATCTTCTTTGTGTGTAAGGAAGTGGAACTTATGCTCCTTTTGTTCTTTTGTGTCCTAATTTCTGTTCCTTCATGTCCTAACTTCTGGCACCAAGTGCCTAAATATTAAGTTAAAACTTAATCTACCATACGTCACAGGACTTCTACAAAGACCTGGTCCAATTTCTGACTCTCTATGGAGTGCCTGGATGTGGTTCCCAAGCATCTGCACTCCTGCTTCCTGCAATGTGGGCTGCTCAGGGCAGCATGCTCCTTTAACCCTGGCTGTCTCAACTTCCCTGTTACTCTTTTGTCTCACTATTATTTGTTGGAAAGTTTGCAGATCTTGGAACAGACAGAAGTTTGGAATTCTTGGCTCCAGGAGGTTTTAGCTCCTGAGTTATTTGTTTTTAGACCCTATGGAAACTGCATCTGGGGGCAGCAAGGTCTAGGGAAAACCAAGGCATCTGAAGAAAATATCTCACAACAATGGGTTATATCATCTTTGTTTTAGGGATTAGAAAACAGAAGAGCAGAAAGATTACTGTGACTCGTCCAAAGTCACATTCCCTGGAAGGGGAAGACTCAATGGGTCAGCTTGAGTTGGAAGTCCTTTAAATATGTAGGCTTAGTGACAAATAGAAGAAGGCTACAAGGAAATTCCTGACTGAAAACCATTTGAGGACTTTGGATGAAGATCCAAGATCAAACTCAACCAAATAAAGCTTTTGTAGGTCCCTTGATTCAGCATCACCTCTCTCCCCTCATTACCCTTTTCTATCATAGGGGTTCAACTCCCACATCCCTTACAATTTTCAGTGATGAAGTATCTTCTGTCCATATTTTATACCCTTTCTGCAAACTCCCAGTACATCCTTTGCCCAGTATTTCGTCTTCTTGGGATCGCTCATTATTTTGCCCCAAACTGGACTCTCAGAGAATTAAACCGTACTCTTAAAGATAAGGGAAAAACAGTGAAAAGTGTCAGAATATCAAGCCTTGGTTTTTAATATTAGGCTGATTCCAGAAGCCCACTCACTTCTGAGTAAGTGGAGTATGGAATTTAAGAGGAACTACCAGTTTGTTAACAGAGGAATGACTTAAACAGAGGACCTACCTACATCTCTAAACTGGGAATGACCCTTAACAGAGGAACTACCTTCCACTTCTTAACTGGGGACTAGATCATCTCCACTGTACTTTGGAGTTTTCTCCAGTTATTTAGTCATGTTCTTTTGAGGGAAGAAATCTAAGAGGCCACTTATGAGTCATGAAATATTTCAGCTCAAAAAATAACAGGCAGTACTTCAAATCTTACCTAAGTCATTAAGATCTCGATTTTTCCAAGAATCAAGGGGCTAAAAGGGAAGACAGGGGTCAAGATCTTTATAGCTCAAATAAAAGCTCCAAACTAAACTTAACTCAAAAAAGGGCTAATTCACATGGCCAACATGGCACAAGTATAGTTGTGTTAAAGAAGAATACTGCTACCTAAGTCTCAGTTTCCTTTCCTCTGAAATACTTAACTTGGGTATTAACTTAGCTACTAATAGCTTAACTTAGCTACTAATAATAATATGTTTGCAAATACTGCATATGTTTAAAAAATAAAGGTAAGATGTAGGAAAGTACTAGGAAGAGTCAGATATGGGATTAAGCTGACTTGCCCGTGTTGTTTCTAAGCAGATTCAAAATTGACTCATGACTCACAAAGTAGGTGTAGCTAAGGAGTCCTCTAAGAGAAAAAGCGCTGAGGAATAAGACCAGACATCCTCCACTAATCTCTTAAGTAACACTCTGAGCTAAAAACTGCCCACATGTAGTATTTGATAGGTAAAGAGGAAATGAGCAAATTATGAAGTATCTAGAGCCAGCTTCCCTGCTCTATATCCCGGTAGGGCTCATCAGGGAAAGGCAGCCCCCACGCCACCTCCCATCCCAACGAAGGAGTTTAAGAGCAACACATAGGTGGCAGAAGCATGACTTAAGTCATAGTTCTACCGTTCCCACTTGGGATCTTAAGACTGGCTGCTCTCAAACTGTCCCCACTTTTAGTGTCCCTCCCCAAACTCTCCCCCACCATCTTTCCATCTTGCTCTAGTGCAGTGATTTTCAACCGGTGTGCTGTGAGAGGGTCGTAGGTGTGCCACAAATATTTTTAAAAACCATTAATTAAATTATTTTAGAAAGAAGTTCAAAGCACAGTAAGTATATTCTTTTTCTGAGTCTTTTTTTTTTTTTTTTTTTTGGTGACAGTCTCTTTGTCACCTGTGGTGTCATAGCTTACAGCAACCTCAAACTCTTGGGCTCAAGTGATTCGCTTGTAGGCATTTGCCACAACGCCTGCCTATTTTTAAAGACAGGGTCTGGCTCTTGCTCAGACTGGTCTCAAACTCCTGAGCTCAAGCAATCTACCACCTAGGTCTCCCAGAGTCCTAGAATTACAGGCTGAGTCCCCTCACCTGGCCTACTCTTTTGCTTTTTTTGGAGCAATATAATTTAAGTGTGCCGCGGAAGTTTAACTATAGGTTCGAGTGTGCCATGACATAAAAAAGGCTGAAAAACACTGGTCTAGTCTCTCTCCACTCAGAGGCGTCCAAACTTTGTACACCCCTCCCAGTGAGAACTGAAGCACACATCACAATATACAGATGTATACTCCACTGTGGAAACACGCGTTCTCTAAAATAAGCATCTCTGAGGCTGAATGTGTCTTTATTTTTTCCTTCTTTTTCAATCTCAGTCTAACCAAGGACAAACGTGTTATTTGTATACAACAAACACTCGAGCCAAAGAGGCTGTTTAAACACAAGTCTTTAAAAATCTCATTTCCTCATCCAGATCCCTGAAACTGGACAGCTGAATGGGACAGAATACAAGTGAAATGCCTGGTAACCATGCCTGTAACAGTGAGGTGAAGTTCTGCCCTGCAGCCATCGGTGCCGAGCAGCAGACTTTGGAGCCTGAGGCCTGGGTTTGAATTCACTCCCTCTGCTACTTACTGTGTATACTTAAGTAGGTTACTTAACCTCTCTGGAGGTAATAATAGGGAAGGTGAGCTAATACACTAAGCTCTTAGATAAGTGTTTGGAACACAGTAGTGATACGTTAAGTATTCACTATTAGTATCATCATATCCAGATTAGTACATGAATTTAGGATAACTAGCTGCTTCTGGGTAGGTTAGCAAGTTCCCCTTTGACACAAAGGCTGGGCCTCTTACCTCAGATATATTCTGTGATAGAAATTATGTTTCCGGCCAATTGAATAGACTCTCTCTGCCTAAAAGTAGAAATGTGTGAAGATAGAAGGCAAATCCAGGTTGAGAGTACATTCTCTGCTATGTAGTCCCCAGATTAGCTCAGTACTATAAAAGTATGATAGACACCAGGGTGGGGGCTCACACCTACAATCCCAGCACTCTGGGAGGCCAAGGTGGAAGGATTGCTTGAACTCAGGAGTTCAAGACCAGCCTGGGGAACATAGCAAGACTCTATCTCTTAAAAAAAAAAAAAAAAAATTAGCTGAGTGTGGTGGAATGCGCTTGTAGTCCTAGCTACTAAGGAGGCTGAAGCAGGAGGATCCCTTGAGCCCAGGAATTTGGGGTTGCAGTGAGCTGTGACAGTACCATTGTACTCCAGTATGGATGACAGAATGAAATTTTACCTCTAAAACTAAAAACAGGCTTGGTGCCTGTAGCTCAAGTGGCTAAGGTGCCAGCCACATACACCAGAGCTGGTGGGTTTGAATCCAGCCTGGGCCCACCAAATAGCAATGACAACTACAACCAAAAAATGGCTGGGCATTGTGGCAGGCGCCTGTAGTCCCAACTACTTGGGAGGCTGAGGCAAGAGAATCGCTTAAGCCCAGGAGTTGGAGGTTGCTGTGAGCTGTGATGCCACAGCACTCTAGCCAGGGTGACAGCTTGAGGCTCTGTCTCCAAAATAAACAAACAAATAAATAAAAATAAAAACAAACATAAATAAATAAAATGATATGCACTGAGAAGCCCAAGTGGAAGCACTTTGTTTTCTCTGCCTATGCCTACTCTTGGGTTGGACAGTCTCTTTAACAACCTCTATCATCACCTTGATCAACACTGCTCCAGCTAGGTCTATACATAATATCTTACCGTCCTTTATCTCCCCTTCTTCCCCATCATAGGAAAGTTCTCAGACTGCACACACCCTAGGCACCCAAAACAGTCTGAGGAGCACTCTCTTCACTCCATCCCATCTTCTGTGGAGAAACAAACCAAAATCCTGAACTTTAATCAAATCATCTATTGAAAATCAGTGCTTATGTAAAGGCTTTCCATGTCCAGCTTCTACCGTTTCTGTCAAGGCTGGGCCCCATCATCTAGTAGGAAATAAGTAAAGAGTAGTACTTGTAGCTCTTTCATGCAGTATTTTACTGACGAGAGGTTCTTAGACTTCCAATGTCAACAGAACTAACTCCTCAGCTCTAATCTGCAAACATTACTAAACTAATTTGCCTGGCCCCACTTCTCACTTAATGAAATCCCACCCCACGGAAGGTGAATATAGAGAAGAACACAAAATCTTTTGATGTAGGTGCTGCTGAAGTTTTTACTTTCTATTTCCCAATTCTAAAGTACATTGAAAATCTGTAATTGAGGGGCGGCACCTGTGGCTCAGCGAGTGGGATGCTGGTCCCATATACCGAAGGTAGCGGGTTCAAGCCTGGCCTCAGCTGAACTGCAAAACAAACAAAAAAATAGCCAGGCGCTGTGGTGGGCGCCTATAGTCCCAGCTACTCGAGAGGCTGAGCCAAGAGAATCGCCTAAGCCTAGGAGTTGGAGGTAGCTGTGAGCAGTGTGACGCCACGGCACTCTACCCAGGGTGATAAAGTGAGACTCTGTCTCTACAAAAAAAAAAAAAAAATCTGTAATTGAAACGTTCCTTCCCTTTAAGAAGGTCTTCTCAGCTTGGCGCCTGTGCCTCAACGGGCTAAGGCGCCAGCCACATACACCTGAGCTGGTGGGTTCGAATCCAGCCCGGGCCCGCCAAACACCAATGACAGGTGCGACCAAAAAATGGCCGGGTGTTGTGGTCCCAGCTACCTGGGAGGCGGAGACAGGAGACTCGCTTGAGCCCAGGATTTGGAGGTTGCTGTGAGCTGTGATGCCATGGCACTCTATCCAGGGTGACAGCTTGAGGCTCTGTCTCCAAAAAAAAAAAAAAAAAAAAAAAGTCTTCTCATAAATGTATTCCTGTAATGTGTTTTTTTTTTTTTTTTTCCAAATAGTAATTTCTGGATTTATTTCCCTTCTTCTTCTTCTAAAAAAGTGTTATCAGGTGGTGCCTGTAGCTCATTGAGTAGGGCGCCAGCCCCATATACTGAAGGTGGCGGGTTCAAACCCAGCCTCGGCCGAACCGCAAAACAGAAAAATAGCCAGGCGTTGTGGCAGGCCTGTAGTCCCAGCTACTCGGGAGGCTGAGGAAACAGAATCGCCTAAACCCAGGAGTTGGAGGTTGCTGTTAGCTGTGTGACGCCATGGCACTCTACTGAGGGCAATAAAGTGAAACTCTGTCTCTACCAAAAAAAAAAAAGTTATCATTGAAACCCAAAGTTGTGCACAAAGGCTCATTAGTTTTCTGTAACTTACTAGTTGTGAGATTTGGGCAAGTTACTCTATGTGCCCCAGTTTCCTTGTCTGAAAAATAGATTGTGAGCAGCATGGTGCCTGTAGCACAGTGGTTACAGTGCCAGCCACATACACCAAAGGTGGTGGGTTCAAACCCAGCCTGGGCCAGCTAAACTACTGCAACAAGAAAATAGTTGGGCATTGTGGCAGGTACCTATAGTCCCAGCTACTTGGGAGGCTGAGGCAAGAGAATCGTTTAAGCCTGGGAGTTGGAGGTTGCTGTGAGCTGTGTACTCTACTAAGGGTGAAACAGTGAGACTCTGTCTCAAAAAAAAAAAAAAAAAAAGAAAAGAAAATAGATTGTGAGGACTAAAGGAGTTAATATTGATAAAATTAATACAGGGTCTTCATTCAAATGTTGTTTTTCCTTTTTTTTGAGACAGAGTCTTACTTTGTCACCCTGGGTAGAGTGCATGGCATCATAGCTCACAGCAACCTCAAACTCCTGGGCTCAAGCAATCCTCTGCCTCAGCCTCTCAAGTAGCTGGGACTGCAGGTACCTACCACAACGTCCTGCTGTTTTTTAGAGATGGGGTCTAGTTCTTGCTCAGGCTGGTCTCAAACTGCTGAGCTCAAGCAATCCACCATCTCCACCTTCCAGAGTGCTAGGATTATAGGTGTGAGCCACCACACTCAGCTTTCATCCAAATGTTGGTCACAAGTTTAATGGAGGGGCATCCGTAGCTCAGTGGTTAGGGCACTGGCCATATACACAGGGCCCGGGCCCTTGAACCTGGCCCGGGCCTGCTAAACAACAATGACAACAACAAAAAAATAGCTGGGTGCCTGTAGTCCCAGCTACTTGGGAGGCTGAGGCAAGAGAATTGCTTAAGCCCAAAAGAGTTTGAGGCTGCTGTGTGCTGTGACACCATGTAGTGAGACTCTGTCTCAAAAAAAAAAAAAAAAAAAGTTTAATGGAGGGAAAGGGAGTGATTTGAAGAAATGACAGAGTCTTCCAGGTGACAGTCTCTTAATTGAATGGAAGCATTGAATAGCATTTGTCAAGTGTTAATAGGCCAGCAATCTATTCCTTAATTAATCCTGTTCCCTAATCCTAAACTTTGCTTTTGCCTCAACATGAATTTTGATGACCAGGTGGAAAGAGTATATATTTCCTCATTTACTTTTTCAATAAATATTTGTTAAGGCCAGCTGAGGTGGCTCATGCCTATAATCCTAGTACTATGGGAGGCTGAAGGAGGAAGATCACTTGAGGTAGGAGTTCGAGACCAACTTGAGCAAAGCCAGATACCGTCTCTACCAAAAACAGAAAAATTAGCTGGGCATGGTGGTGCATGCCTATAGTCCCAGCTACTTAGGAGGCTGAGGCAGGATTGCTTAAGCCCAGGAGTTCAAAGTTGCTGTGAGCTAGGCTGAGGCCATGGCACTCTACCCAGGAGACAGAGCAAGACTGTCTCAAAACAAACATGTGTTGAACAGTTACTATTACCTGGGCACTGGATAGAAAGAAGCAAACTTACTCTGGTTCTCTATTCTGCCGTGTGACCTCGGGTAGGCTACTAAACATCCATGGAATTCAGTGTTTGACTCCACAATCTCCACGCTTTCTTTGTACTTTGTAACTCACAGATTTTAGGAAATCAGTTTCTTGCCTCATTTATCAATCATGGCACCTTTCCCTCCACCTCCATCTTCGAACAGAATTGTTGGAGTTCTGCTCCAACATTAATTCTCTTGACTTGACTGAATGAAGGCACACAGAATTTCTACCCCCTGTTGTGTTTTCCAACAAAGATTCCAACCACAGCGGCGAGAGGGAAGTACTATGGGAGGAAAAAGTGATTCAGAATCACAAGATTCCACGGCCCAAAGGAAGCCCTATTTGTAACAGAATAAATTGGGAAAAGGGAAATTGACTTTTGACTTGTCAGCAAAAAGGAAATAAAAAAGCAAAGCAAAGGGGGGAGCGGAACCCAAGATAGAAGACATAAACAGAGGTCTGCACCCCTGCCCTCCACCTCGGTGCTCTATGCGGACCTTCTGTTATCTGACCTACAAACTCTACAAAACTTCAATATTAAAGGCCCCACGTCCAGGAAAGTCAGGGATCCCAAAACGTGAAGTTCCAAAGAAAGAGACAAAGTTGTGTGCAGTCGAGTTTCACTGAGGCTGGCATCTCCTCCCGCAACTCCACCCGCTCCACTCAGAGTCCTAGGCTGAGCCTGACCACCCAAGGGACCCGCCCAACCCAGGCTGGAGGGGTCTCAGCACAGCTCCAGTGGGGGCTTCCTCAGGGGGTGCCGGAACCTCGGACTGGCCCGGGGCTCACCGCAGTCCTTGAACTGCACGGGCTCGGCCAGGGCGGCGGTGCTGAGCGCCAGGAGCACGAACGCGGCGTCCAGAAAACGCATGGTGCAGAACGAGCTTCCAAGCTCGAGGAAAGAAGACGCGACCGTCCGCGGTCACAAGATAAAACTATGGGGGCGGGTCCGGGGAGGAGCCCAGTCAGGCGATCGGTCATCAGCAACCGAGGCTGAGTCCCGCCTGTGCCCCGCCCACGGCTCGCGGGAACTAGCGCCCGCTCCGTCCGCCTCAGAAACCCGCTAACCGCGTCCATCCTGTCCCCTCTGAGGCCCAGCTGGGGATGACCCAGCTCTGGTCCCGCCCCGCTCCTCCCCTTAGCGCTCCTCCCCGGCTCTACTGGTAATCCCCGCTTCCGCAATAAGGGCCATTTCCAGCCAATCAAGCCCCTCCGTAATACCCAATAGGCATGTTCGGAGGCGTGGTCTCATCGCGATCCCGCCCCACTGCCCCGTCTCTCGGCCTTCCAGGGCCCGGACGGGAGAGTTGGAGACACGAGCGACGCGAGGGGCGGAGCTTGTGGAGGAAGATGGCGGCCGCCCGGGGGTTGTCTCTAAGGGCT
Source organism: Perodicticus potto (assembly GCA_963574655.1). NCBI lineage: Eukaryota > Metazoa > Chordata > Mammalia > Primates > Lorisidae > Perodicticus > Perodicticus potto. The sequence goes on from CAUYRH010097943.1 coordinate 49,138, forward strand.
GCGGCGCTCAGAGGGGTCACCCCCTGGCTAAGCGGCAGGTACCAAGGCTAGCTGGGCATCTGGAAATGGTGTTCGGTTCTGCGCCTCCAGGACAAAGGGGAAACTAAGGCCTGCGGGGGAGGTGAGGGTTTGGTGTGAGGCCGTCCAGATAAGGTCGCCTGTTTGGAGCGAGACTCTGCAGGTGCGGGTCGCCAAGTCCCCCTCTGCTCCCGGGCTCATCCTTCCCTCTTGCGCAGCAGGCTCCTCGCAGCCTCCTTGGAACTTCAGGCGCGTCGGGAAGTATCATCCTCCAGCTCCGAGGCGGGTGAAGGGCAGATCCGCCTCACGGAGAGCTGCGTCCAGGTAGGAGGCCAGAGGCAAAGCGGCAGTATCCAGGTGATCTCCACTTCACCCACCTTTTTAATTCCCATTGTCAGGCAATCTTGATCCCCCTTCCTGCATTTCAGAGGCTTCTGGAAATCACCGAAGGGTCAGAATTCCTCAGGCTGCAGGTGGAGGGAGGTGGATGCTCCGGATTCCAATACAGATTTTCACTGGATACTGTTATCAACCCTGACGACAGGCAAGGAGGAAGGGATGGGTCCTCAGAGGATGTAAGGTAGGGATAAAAGTGTCTCCAGTCTCAGGTGCACTTTCGTTCCAAATTTTAAAGGATTTTCTAGGGATGGTTAATACCACCCTTTTCATACAGTGAGGATGCCGTAAGATTTGTTGTCTTGATTCAAAACAATTGTTATAAGAGGAAAATTGTCCTGCCTAGGTTTATAGGGTAGTCAATAGAGTCAGGCTGGACTAGATTCCAGGCCTAAGTCCCTAAACTTCCCCAGCACTCATTCCATTGAACCTTTTTGCCTGAAAGAAAATCGTCCCTCTTAGAAGTAATAAGGAATGCTCCCTCTGCACTTCAGAAAACAAAGGATATACAATTCTGGATTCAGTGTTTTGATGTTTGTGGTATTCAGTAATGCCTTCCTCTTGTTTTTTCAGGGTGTTTGAACAGGGTGGGGCAAGAGTGGTGGTTGACTCTGATAGCTTGGCCTTCGTGAAAGGAGCCCAGGTGGACTTCAGCCAAGAACTGATCCGAAGCTCATTTCAAGTGTTGAACAATCCTCAAGCACAGCAAGGCTGCTCCTGTGGGTCATCATTCTCTGTTAAACTTTGATGCAATCATAGGTGACCCTAAGATTGCTGGCAGTTGTACCAATTTGAGGAAACTGGGATTAGTACAGTTCTAGAGGTTTTCTTCTAATAATGTCCCTCTCTGAATTTTATTTTCCTCAGTCCAGGAGTGTTTGATTTTGCCACTGTTATTTTCAGAATGTGAAGCTTTTACTCTCGGCTTAATTTTTGATCCATCTCCCCACACACCCTTTCTAAGGCCAAGCCTCCATATGCTGTTATTTCAGATTTAATCACTGGTTGAAACTCAGCATTAATTTATAGAGCTTTGAAGACTCCAGAATTTGGAGTTACTTCTCTGGCCCTCAGAACTGCCTGTACATACATGTATAGCTGTGTATAAAAGCTTAATTTTAAAGGAAAAGTCCTTATTGTGTTTGCATCAGGGCCACAGAGAATGAGAAAGGCAAATGAAATGTACTGTTTTTCATTTTATCCTGCCTGAATGTGCCACATGATTTTCTTTTCTTTTTTTCCCCTCCTGTGTCAGACTATTAATCATTCAAACATTCATAGGTCAGAACACTAAATGTATACATGGCCTGTTTTCTCTCTGACATCTAATGACACAAATGTGACACAGCAGCCACATCTGCAACTCCTCTAGGGACAATTATTTCTTGTGTGCAAGGTGCAGCCCATTCTCCACTTCCCATCTTATAGGGCATGTACATTTTATTCTCAGATTCATAGATCTGGTAGAATTCATAAAAGCCCATTACCCAGAAATCTTAGACCTGAATTATGTGAAAAATAGCCTTCCCACTCTATACTTAAGATATTTCAAGATTCTGTGACAATTTGGTGACTGAATCCTTTTTAGGATATGTTACTTCACCTACCTTGTGGCATAAAGTATCTCTGGTTTCAAGCATAGCAGGAAATAAATGGTCCCTTCGTTGATATCAATAATAGATACTTAGATCTAAGTAATAGATACTAAATGAAATGCAGGATATTCAGTTAAATTTGAATTTCAGATAAACAAAAATATTTTTTAGTGTATGTAGTGTGTGTCATATAGTATTTGGGATATAGTTACACTAAAAATAAATTCTTTATTGTTTGTCTGAAATCCAAATTTAACTTGTCATCCTGTATTTTTATTTGCTAAACGTGGCAACCCTACTTTTTTCTTAAACCACAAATTCCAGTGAGTTATAGTTTAGGTATGGCACTTAAATAGGCTACAGACCTTGAAATACTGGGATCCCAGGACTGTATAGATAGACAACTAAAAGAAGAAAAACAATCTACCCCATCATCACAAGAAATGATTTTTTGTTTGTTTTTGTCTTTATTTTGGGACAGGGTCTCACTCTGTTGCCTGGGCTAGAGTGCAGTGGTATCATCATAATTCACTGCAACCTCAAACTTACCTAGGCTTAAGTGATCCACCAGCCTCAGCTTCCTGAGTAGCTGGGATTACAGGCCCACCACAACGCCTAGCTAATTTTCATATTTTTTTGCAGGGGGTGAGGTCTTGCTCAAGCTGGTTTCTAACTTTTGGCTTCAAGTGATCCTCCCATTATGGCCTCCTGAAGTGCTAAGATTACTGCTGTGAGCCACCATACCCAGTTGGGTAAACAATAGTCAAGTTGATTCTGTATGAGTTATTGGTTAAATCTGTCTTTCACTCAGGAGCCTGTAAGTTTGTTACAGTATACATTTGTGTTTTTGGACTGGATTAGAATAGAGGTCATTTAGAGAATTTACCATTAAAAAATGGAGATAGAGGGCAGTACCTGTGGCTCAAAGGAGTAGGGCACCGGACCCATACACCAGAGGTGGTGGGTTCAAGCCCAGCCGCGGCCAAAAACTGCAAAAAAAAAAAAAAAAAAAAGAGATAGAGTTTAGAAACAAAGTATCTGAGACAGAAGCTTACTTATATTTTCAATGTGGGAAAATCCAGGACTTAAGAGAAAACAAACCTATCTTATGATTAGAGGAAAGAAGGGGACGTGCAGAAACCTGAACAGATTTCTTGGCTGCCATAGCACAGCACATGTGCACACACATTTCTAAGACAAAGTTGCTGTGCCAATACCTGGGTCTGATCAGACTTTCAGTTCAGGTTATCTAAATCCTTTCATCATCCTTAAAAAGAGATTTTGCTACATTTTATTTATTTATTTTTTTCTTTTCAAATACATGTATTTTATTATTCTTCATTACATTATTTCCCCCCACCCCACCCCTCCGTGGTAAGACAGAATTGATTTAAAGAAAAGAATACAGAAAACACCAAAGCTCCTGGTAGAGGGAGAGATTTCAAGTGGGGAGAGAGAAGCTCTCTCCGTTCCTCTCCCGGTCTTTCCCCGTCTCCTCCT